>SJYC01104710.1:0-68053 GCA_006408675.1 Madoqua kirkii
GTGGGTGGGCGGGAGTGCCGGTCGGCCGCGGAGACTCGGGCAAAGGGGGAGCTACACGGCGGCGGCGTTCGGGGGCGCGGTCGGAGAGGCGGCGGGCAGCGGAGGGAGAAGCCGGAAGGAGGGAGGCATGCTAGGGTTGCCGCTTGGAGTGGCCCGGGAGGGAGGGTTCGTTGGGTCCGGGGAGGGTGTCGGTACCCCCAGTGTTTGGGGGAAGCCACTTTCCAGGAAGGGATAGAGCTTTGCGCGCTTTGGCCTCCCGCCCCCCAAAGGCTCCGGGTGTCACGACTCAGTTGCACTGGGGGACACTCTCCAAGTCCGGCCTTCGAAGGGACCCTTGACTAGGTGAAGTCTTGAGGCCGCAGGGCCCTCCGGTTCCTCTGAGCCAAGTGTCACGTTCTCGCCTTTTTTGGGATAGGGAAACTGAGGTTGATCTGGGACGTGACTTTACCCGTATCCAGCACAGATCTTTAAAATGCACCGTGAGTTCATTTTTTCGTTGTTTACCAGTTCACTGTGTGTCCCCCCCCCACCCTGCCCCATACTTAACCCGTCATTTTATCCACATAGTGATTTGTCGTTTGATCGTCTCTCTAGTCCCTCCTTCCGAGGAATATAGGTAGATTCCGTCCCTAGAGATTTCGGAAGTAAAGGGAACACGCTGTCTTGTGGCTGGTTTTGCTTTGGAAGTCTGTATCATTTTAGCGGGAGGAGTCATGACAATTTCTTTTTGTTTCTTGATAGAAAATTTTGTTTGCTGTCTGGTTTGCTTTCGCGTTGATAACTTTCTGTCTCCTCCTTCCTCTCAGCCTGTTTCTCACTGGAAGTCTTTCAACTGTGGTGTTAAGTACTTAATGTCCTGAAGAGGATGGTCAAGATTTTGAAGTCAGATAATTGTCCTGAGAGACTGCTTTCTAGGAAGAATCCAATAAAACCCAAGGAGTCGCTTTTGTGCCAGTGTTGTGTATTTCATTAGTGACTTAGTTACTGCATATACTACAGTTTAAAAGGCTATGTGTAGAAATCATTTAAATATTGACATATTTAAATCGAAAGTTTAAATATGGGAACTCCATTATCTTTTCCTTTTCTCTCCTAGCCCGGAAACTTTGGAGACTAAATGTTCTTCCTTGTTTTATTTTCATTGGATTTAGTGGCATGATTCTAATTTGTGTAATTTCTTTGTTGAAAAAAAAATAATCAACCTAGAGGTCATTCTAGGTTGAATAAGTATTTCCATGGTACAAATTTAGAATCAGTAGGAGTTGGGTTTTCTTAAGGGAGAAGAGACTAAATTTGTAGGCCTTGGAGGGAGACTATACAAGTCTATGTACTTTTAACAAATTTAGACTTCTCACATGAGTTTTAGAAGGATTATTGGTGTTTTTTTTTGTATTATCATTATCATCATCATTTTAGTGAGGTCAGCAGGATTTAAATGTAGGGCCCTTAATCTTGAGTGATTTCCTAATTGGCAGATCCTGAGTGCTCCCAGGAAGAGATTAATGAAGAGTCACTAGACTGTCCTTATGGAGAATCTATATTGGGAAGTTAGGCTAATGTGTGTTCTCTGAAAAAGTTTCTGTGACAGAAGAGAATTTAATATCAGAGAAAAGAATTTAGAGGGCTTCCCCAGTTAAATCTCTGATCCAGGAAGAACATCTGGAGAAGTAAATGGCAAACCACTCCCATACTCTTGCCTGGGAAATCCCATGGACTGAGGAGCCTGGCAGGCTACAGTCTATGGGGTTGCAAAAGAGACACAACTTACTGAACAATGACAACAACAAAGAATTTAGAGGAGGGAGGGACATGTTCCCCTGGAGATTGATAGGTTCTGCATAGAATTTAGAGTTAGTGGCTCCTAATGAGTGCTAAATAAGAAATGAAATTCTCTGTGAGTGTCAGGAAGAAATGTTAGGAGTATTTTGTTATGCGTCTGTGGAAAAAATTAGCAGAGGTTTAAGTTCAGTTGAAGAGGACAAGGAATTTGGTTGTGGTGGAAAGGGCTAGAGCTTCTTCTCAGCTTCCCCCCTGCTTCATGGTAGACATTCACTCAGCTTTTACCTCTCTGGGTTAAATCTTGTGTTCTGCTAATGTCAGGTCAAGCTCTGGCCTTTCTTTTCAGAATTTACAAATTCCTAATGTGGCTGAATTATTCTGTCTTCTCTTTTAGTAAGAAAGTTCTTGGGGATTGTTAAAGATGTGAACTTCTTTGAATGTCTTTTAGAACTTATCCTGAAAGGAGTTATGTATACCACTTGAAAAAGATTAGTTTTATATATATATATATATCATTTGAAAGCATTTGGTTATTTTTATTAACAGAATAATAGCTTAGTTTTATAGTGTATAATTTTCCAAATATTTTCAACTTGTGTTAGGTTACTTATGAAAGTTTTATCCTTTTGATCACGCTCCTGTATGCTGCTTATTAATACTGAATCCAAAACAAACATTTATGGTCTTCAAGGACCTTCATGAATGTTGACAATTTACATTGGTGGTTTATCTCACTCTTCTCGTTTATCTAACTCTTAAAAGACTTGGAAGAAACAGTTTGTTGTTCGCACACTGTGTTCTCTTTTTTAAAGATACTTCTCAGCCCTGATTGAGTTATTTTGGAATGGGATGCAACTCTTTTTGCCCAGTGGTTTGGTTTACCAAAAAAAAAAAAACCTAAGGTTTTTAAAGTTCCTTTAATCATAGTCATGCTTGTTTCTTTCTCCAATTGTTCCTCATAAACCCAGAGAGAACTTTCTGTTTCTTGTCATATTTTTTTGTTTGTACGGAAGTGCTGGGGTACCACCTCTGCTGCGGCTTGGGGATATAATTGATGTTTTGTATTTTCAAACTTCTCCTCCCCCCAAGTTAATTGCATCAGGTTTTTTGGGTCCCTTTTTCTTAAAGCTAAAATTAGTGACTGATAGACAAAAATTTTGTGATCAGTTACTGTCCGTATATTTATGTGCGGTAGTATGCGGCAGTCTGCCAAGGCGATGTGGCTGGAAGAAAACAGATTAAGGAATCAGGCAGCCTGGGTTTAAGTCCTAGGTTTACCGTGTTTAAGGAGGCCATAGGGAAGGTTACTTTCCTTTATTGAGCATTTACTGTGTCATCTTCTTTGCAAGTGTTAATCTCACTTAATTCTCAGAACAGTCCTTGAAGGTACATATTATTTTCCCCATGGATACCCAGATCACAGAGAAGTGGATGATTTGTCCCAGATCACACAGCACATATGTAGCAGAGGCAGCAGTCAAATGCAAGGCTTTGAGCGCTTTTGTATGTCTCCATTGAAAGAATGGGAAAGATAATGCTGCTGTGGTAATAACTTCTGCTGATAAAAAGAAGATATGTGGAGCTGCTTTGAAAAGATGCGGTGCTCTTCCAGTGTCAGCGGCCGAGCTGTCTTGCAGCAGCAGTGACTTGACGTTGTCTGGGCTCTCGGTCCGCTTGCTGCTCTGAAGGCTGCGTTGTGCCTGACACTCACGGGAGACAGAAGTGGCAAACATTCAGTGCCCTGCAGAAGCTCACTAATGTGCTTGTGTCTACGAGCATGTCCTTGGATGTGCGAGGGGAAGGTTTTCGGTGCTGCCTGAGACGCCCTCTGTTCCAGTTAGGCCTGGCTTGTTTGTGGATGAGTGTAGTCTTTTCTCGCCTGTCCTCTGTCTCTTCCTTTGCTCTTAGGGTTGATAATCTTCCCTTCTTCACCTAAACTTTCTCCTTTCTTCACTGAGCATTGTTGTGGTACTGTGTTTTTCTCCTGAGATATGAAATACTCCAGTCAGACCTTTTGGAACTCTTTCTTGATTGCAACTGTATGTTTCAAGCCTTACCTTTTCAGACTTTTATTCATCTAACAAATAATTACGGAAGGCGTATTAGATGCTGGGGTACAAAAGCAGGACATGAGTGTTTCTGACCTGATGGAATTAATTGGAGTGGGGAGCAGATTTGACCAGGTATCTGATAAAGATTGAAATTTAGGCTTGCTGTAAAGGAAACAGACAAGGGCTGAGGGGGAGAGAGATGAAGACATGGGGAATGCACTGGGCGTTTGTGGACGTTGACACTAAGTCCCCTAAAAAGTTGTGATCACAACATACCACGACTCAGTGAATTAAAGTTCTCCTGTTGCCATCACAATGGCAGTCCTTGTAGATTGCTGCATGTAATGTTTGTCTGTTACTTAATGTATAGTAACACTGGATTTGGCTTAGTAAAGGGTAACCATGACTTAATGAATATCCAGCATGCTTGACTACTGAATTTAATTTTGCTTCTTAGAGTTTCCATTTCTTTGAAAGTTGAGTTCAGTGAATTTGAAAACTGCATACGGGCCTTCACATGTTCATAGCAGGGAATAAACTGAAGTATTTAGCTTTATGTAAAGGGAGAGACTTGCGGTTTCCCTTATAACTCAGCAGTAAAGAATCCGCCTATAATACAGGAGCAACCGGAGGCTCAGGTTGTACCCCAGCCTGGGTCAGGAAGATCCTCTGGAGGAGGGTATGGCAACCCACTCCAGTATTCTTAAACGGAGAATCCCATGGACACAGGAGCCTGGTGGGCTACAATCCATGGGGTCACATACGAGTTGGACACAACTGAAGCGACTTGGCACGCTCGCAGAGGGAGAGACTTAGGAGAATTGTGAAATTAGGAGAGGGAAAATGTAGGCTGCTGTTGAGTGTGTATATATTAATAATAACACCTACAGTCTTGTTTGGTACTTTTCCTTCAAGAAATTAAAAGCATTTTGCAAACATTTTTTTCAGCTACTCATTGGAATCATATTTATGTCTGCAGAATTAACTCAGGCAAATTTCACGTTTCATGATTTCATTGTTTGTTTTTTCTACTTCCCAGGATAGAACGTATATTCTCCCATGAACCAAAATTACGTTGCTGTAGGTATATATGCCAATGATATAATGAAACATCTGAAATTTTGCCAAGTTGGAGAAGATTCACATGTGTCCTTGATTTGGGGAGAGAATCGGAGTTTTCGGCTAGCTGACCCGTGGAAACAAGGTGGAAGAATATGTCTCTCCAAACTCTTGGAATAATAGCATCGTGGTCCTGACTGAAGGCAGGCAGTCCGGGTCCAAATCACAGTGTCAGTACTTACTAGCTCTGTGACTTGGGCAAGTTACCTAACCTCTCTGTGCCTCTCCTCATCTGTAGAACATCATATGGTGGTTGTGAGAATTAATTGCGTTGACATGTGTGAAGCATTTAGAATAGCACATTTCACTGTATACTCCAGCTGTCAAATTGTTTTCAATATCATTACAGCAAGCTAAAAATTATGTGTTTCCGAAAAGCAGAACAGATAATGGTGATGCAAAGATTGAAGTTGAGGGTCTTTTGAGGAAGCTTGAATAAGGAGGAGGAGTAAGGCACAAAGCACATGAATCGTCCTTCCTTCCCCTCAGTGTCCTTCTGAGTAAGTTAAAGTAAGAGGATGAGCCTTTGCTGGGAAGGAGGAAACCACCACAGCAGCAGTGTCTGCAAGGATTCCAGGTCCAGATATATGGCAAGACCCGGAGGATTTTGTAATATATGTAGCAGAACCGTCCAGAGCTATTTTAGGAACAGAAAAACACTTCTTTGCAAAACAGGTAGAAAATACCAGTATCTAATATTTCTACTAATACTAGTATCTAGTAAAGTTAGATGAATTTTACCATGTATTTTGGACTGTGGTTGGTGCTTGAAGGATCTTGAAGAAAATGATTAAAGTTGTGAAAGAGGATGATACTTTAGGGAAAAATCAAAGCTACCAAGTCTCCTTGGGTAAATTTCTGGAAAAGTGAACTGTGTTTTTGCTTAGCTATGAAGACTGAGCGTCCAGTCAAGCTAGTTTTTTTTATTACTCTTATCCCTTTATGCCATTATACACTTGGAGTTTCTTCAGTCTTTGCGTTAACTGTTTCTGTCTTTGTCTCCAAATCTCTATAATATTCCTGCTGTATCATTCACAGAAGCCTGTTAGGATGATAGTAAAGGCTTTCCCCAGTCGTTCATGCAGGAGCGTCTCCCAGATGCCTCTGTGGCGGCTGGTCAGAGCCCGCGCTCAGTGAAACGCTTCGCAGCAGGCGCTGTGCTCGGCGCTGCGGCACTGCCTCTCTGCATTCTTGGGACAGCCTGCTGGTGCAGGGGCTTTGGGTCTCTCCATTTTACAGATATGGACATGGTGGAGCTTAGGCAGTTTGCTCAAGGTCATGGAGCTCGAAAGTAAGTGGCAGAACCAGGACTTGAATCCAAGCAGCCTGGCTTCCCCACTCCTGATCCCTAAATTATTCTGATTCTAAACTGCTTTAAACAATTCTAAACTCTCTGAATTCCTGCTAGTATACCAGGACTACAGTGAGGGGGTGGGGGGGAACAACCACCATATTGTTTATGCCCTTATGGAGAGTGATCCAGAGGGAGAGAGAGACAGCAAACAAGAAATATGCAAATATATAATTATATAGTGTGCAGAGTTTTATGATGGAAAAGTAAAAAAGATTATAGTTAGGGGCATGAATTGTATTGGTGCTTTGGGGGAGATTTCTCTGAAGAAGTGAGGTTTAGGCAGACGTGAGAAGGATGAAAGGGGAATGGGAGGGAATAGCATGCGTGAAAGCCTTGGGGTGGGAAAGAACTTGTCCCATTGGAGAGCCCGAAAGACCCCTGGCGTGGTTTGAATGGAGTGAGCAGGAGGGAGAGTGAGTGCATGGGGGAAGAGAGAGACTTAGGCAGGACTGTGTCAAGGACGCTGTATTTTCCCCCTCAGTATAATTGGAAGCCTTTGAAGGTTTTAAGAATGAGTGTTGTGACCTAATACATGATTTTTAAAAAATTATTCTGGCTACATTGTGGAAATTTTTGGAAATCTTTGAGGGAAAAAATTGGAAATTGTGGAAAGTCTGGAAGAGGAGGAAGTTTGGGGACGTCTAATAATTAGGGTGACTTATAGGGGTCCAGGGGCTTCCCAAGGAAATGGCAGCCCACTCCAGTGCTCTTGCCTGGAGAAACCCAGGGACGGGGGAGCCTGGTGGGCTGCCGTCTGTGGGGTCGCACAGAGCTGGACACGACTGAAGCGACTCAGCAGCAGCAGGGGCTTCCCATGTGGCGTTAGTGGTAGGTCTTCCCGGTGGCAAAGAACCCGCCTGCCAGTGCAGGACACACCCGAGACTCCGGTTGGCTCTCGGGGTTGGGAAGATCTAACCTGCAGGAGGGCATGACAGTCCACTCCAGTATTCTAGTCTGGAGAATCTCATGGGCAGAGGAGCCTGGCGGGGTACAGTCCATGGGGTCGCAAAGAGTGGGAAGCGACTGAAGCAACTTAGTATGCGCGCACACGTAGTGGTCCCGGCAAAAGATGATGATAGTTTGGATTAGGCTGTAGGCATATGGAGATGGAGGAAGGTAGATGCAGTAGATATTTTAGAATGAAAACAGGAAGACTTAATGGTGGATTGGATGTGTAGGAAGAGAGAGGTATCAGGTATGATTCCCAGATTTCTGGGTAGATATCTAGGTAGATTAAATTGCTAATTCTGAGATGGAAGCATAGGAGGAGGAGGAGATTCCAACTATTAGGAAAATTGAGGGAAGACCTCAATTTCAGTCGTGCTCAGTGTGGGTTATCTGTGAAATCATACAAATGGAGACATCAAGTAAGCTGTTACTGAGCTAATGCTCAGAAGTGGTGCTGGAAATAAATCTGGATGCCGTGGTATATAGGTAGTATTTACAGCCAAGGAAAATGGATGCATTTACCCAGACGAAAGGTGTCCAAGACTAGGTTAGAAGATCTCTCAGCACCAAGTTCCAAGGAATTTTGGAGAAAATCTCAGAAACTGAGAGAGGAACATGTTTCAAAGAGAAAGTGACCCTCTATATTTTGTTTGATTTAGCAAAACAGAGATCACTGATGATCATAGCAAGAACAGCATTGAAGAACTGAAAAAGGAGGAAGTGGAGATGGTTGGTGCACTTTGATGATCAGCATGTCTGTCTTCCCATAAGAAGTAAGACTTTGGGACTTCCCTGGTGGTTGGACTCCGGGCTGCCGATGCAGGAGGCCTGGGTTTGATCCCTGGTCAGGGAACTAGATCCCTCATGCCACATCTAAGACGTGATGCAGTCAAATAAATGAATAAGTATTTTTTTTTAAAGTAAGACTTTAACAAAAAGAAGTACTAGTAGAATGTCCAGGAGCATAGGAGCCATCCCATTTCATTTTGGTGTCCTTGGCTGCTTTAACCTTGGTGTCTTGCAGAAAAGTTGTATTAAAGCAGAAAGGGGAGAGGGAATGAGGAGATTTGCAATGATGAGATAACGATTCTCATGGTCTTTACATGTGGCTCAGGTGCTTTTCAGCTTTGCTATCATTAGCCTTTCTGTCTTACTCCCTACCTAGTGGGTCTTTTGTCCTTAGTATTATTGGTTTTTAAAGCTCATTCCACAGCTGATTAGCTGATATGCTTGGTTATTTCTCTTTATTCATTCACCTGTTTATTGACTCTTCTTTCTATGTAGGATGCTGTGTGATTATGACTATAGACTTTATTTCAGTTTCTGCTTTGTTTGCCTTTTACACACTCTACTCAAAGTCTAATTGGGTATATTGAGGTAATATTAAACATTTTGGCTGCTATTCTACCTAGAATTTTGTATGATGACTTTCCCGGGAAAGGCTAAGGGTTTTATGGTAATTGTGCCCATTAGTTCTCCTAGCAGTTTTTTTTTTTCTTTTAAAATAATTTATCGAGGTAAAATTCACATAACACAAAATTAACCGTTTTAAAGAGAACAGTTTAGTAGCATTTGCATAATATTTTGCAACCACTACCTCTGTCTAGTTTCAAAACATTTCCATCATTCCAAAGTAAATCCTCTTCCCAGTTGAGCAGTTTTTAAAAATTTTTTCTCCCCCTGAAATCCAGCAGTCTGCATTCTGTCTCTCTGCATTGATATGTTCTAAATAGTTCATGTAAGTGGAATCAGCCGATATGTAACCTTTGGTGTATGTGTATGTATACACACACACACCATAATTTGTTGATCCATTCATCTGTTAACAGACATTTGGACTGGTTCCACCTTTGGATATTATGAATAGGGCTACTGTAAACATGAATGTGTGTGTACTTGTTCTCAGTCGTTTTGGGTATGTACCTGGGAGTGGAATTGCAGATCCCTATGCTAATGTAATTGTTAATGATTCTTTCTGAAATGTAGGGATCAAAGCCAGCACACACTCTGATGAGTGTGTGATTTGTGAGCTGTTGGCTTAGATTGGGATTGAGACTCTCTTTCCTGCATGTTTAACTTTTTCAGGAACTGAGTTCTCCGTTACTGGTTTTATTCTTTGCATTTTACTGATGGCATAATTGAGGTACAGCATCTGCATGGTTTTAACTTCATATCGTCTTCAGAGCGTCAGTGATGGAACTGGTAGTTTAAGGCTCTTAATTATGTCCTTTGTCTAGGTGACCCATTTAAAGCCATGTTGCATTTACATGAAGTTGTTTGAAATAGGCTTCCTATATTTTATAATCTCTTGAAGGGATGTTGTTCAGGTGGTGTTAAGCAGATGTTCTCTTTCCATAGTGGACAAGACAAGAGGAGATATGTTTTAATTGCAACAGAAGGGATATAGATTACAAATTAGAAAGAACTTCCTGACTACAAGATACTTAAATGTTAACCAAGGAGGGTTGTGAAATATCTTTCCCAAAGACTTCGTAAAGATCTTTCTAGATGTCAGTGTGGGCTTGTTAAGAAATGAGGGCAGTGACAAAGATGACTTGCTGAGGTCCCTGTTAACCCCAGGAAATAGTAGTGTGATGGTTAATCGGGCAGTGTTGCTGCATTTTAATGAGTATATGTTCATTTTCCTTATGAGGAAACCATTGTTACAGAGTAGGTGAATTGCTCAAGGTCTCCTGGTGAAATAGAAGGTTAGCATTCTGAACCTTCTTGGCTCACATGTTGAACGCTTAGGAACGTGTTCTTTATTACAAACGAGCCTTTTCATGAAGGTAAGATGTATTATTATTGTGATTCTTCCCTAAGCTGTAGGGATCAAAGCCAACACCTGCAGTTTCCATAAAGTTGGTGATTTGAGAATTGTTGGTTGGGCTTAGATTGGGACTGAGAACCTTTTGCCTGTGAAAATGGACTTAGTCTCCTGTTACACATACAGAAAAGGGAGCACATTTTCAGTAGCAGGCTAAGATGATAGATTCTTTTTTAAAATGTATCTTTAACTGGAGAATAGTTGCTTTCCGGTGTCGTGTTGGTTTCTGGCCGTCAGCAGCGTGAGCCAGCCCTGAGTGTGCCCATGCATCGCCTCCCTCTGGAGCCGCCCTCCCACCCCGCCGGCCGCCTCTCTAGGCCAGACGGAGCACTAGGGCCGAGCGCTCTGTGTTGTGTAGCAACTTCCCACTAGTGTCTGTCTGACTTTACACACTGTAACGTATGTAATTCAGCGCAACTCTTTCAGTTCATCCCACCCTCCCCCAGGCCCCCTCGTGTCCACAAGTCCCTTCTCTACCTCTGTGTCTCTACTCCTGCCCTGCAAATAGGTTCATCGATAAGGCGATAGATTCTTAGTGTCGAGTTTAGGAAGGGCCAGGTTGATGTTGCATGGGTGAAGGTGCCCATGAGATCGGCCCGTTTTTGGTTTGTGGTGCTTCGAGGAATAGGAGCCAGAAGATGGGCAAAATGAACGTGAGATTCTGTTGTAGAACATAAGCATAAAATTACTCATTAAATGCAGATTAAGTTGCCAATTTATATGCTCAGCTCAGGAAGTGCCAAATTTAAGGTGCTTAGAACAACACTAACTCATTTGCGTGACACTTTTGGTCTGTGTTATGGTGCCTTGTAGGGTATCTCAGGTCTGCTAGGACAGTTGTGCTCTGAGATCCATGGGTCATTGACTGGAAACTTGGCTGGGAGGAATATTACCACTGGTCTCTTTAATGAAAGGTTTGCTAGGTTATTTGTTTTAGTTCAGCTATGGGAGCATTTACTTGTTTATGTCTCTGCTACTGAAAATACCATCAAATTGAGCTTTCTTGAATTGGCAACAGCTATTACCTCTGCAGGATAAAAGAGAGGGGAGCCAACTTTTGAATACTTACCGTATTCTGGGAAGTTTATATTTGTTCCTTCACTTAATAGTCATAAGAAACCTATAAGGTGGATGGCAACATCTCGGATGCAAAGGGTAAGAAAAAACGGTGCCTCATGAGGGGTCTCAGGGCTCTTACGAAAAGCGGGTGGTGAGGCTCCATTGGTTCTCTCATGGATGTGTGTGTGTGTGTGTGTGTGCGTGTGCTTAGTCACGTCTGACTCTCTGGGACCCCACAGACTGAAGCCTGCCAGGCTCCTCTGTCCATGGAATTTCTGAGATAAGAATACTGGAGCAGGTTGGCATTTCATATATATACACACACACATATATATGGTATTTCTATATTTTATGTTTCATACTTTGTATTTGGTTTGATCTGTTTTATATTTTAGTGTTTTCACATAAGATATCATTTGGACAAAGGATTTTGCTTCTTAAAAAAAAAAGGAAGAAAACATGGAAGACCACCAAGGAATCATGAAAGAAAATTAGTTAAGACAACCCGAAGATTGAAAAGATGGCCAAACTACATAATTGCCATTCAAGAAATAATGTCAACATTTCAGGCTACTTGATGTCACAGCCACACGTACAGACAGGACAGATACTCTGTTCCTAGGGAGCATGGAGTGGGAGAAGAGCATGGACTCTAGAGTTTAAATTCTAGTCCGGCCCCTGGGCAGCTGTGGGATTTGGGGATTCTTCTTTAAACCTGGTGTGCACCAATATACGCGATGATATAACACCTTTTTTGAGAGTATTTGTAAGGATAAAAAATAGCATGTAACTACTCTTGAGTGCCTGGCTCATAGTATCAATAGATATCCCCTCAGTACTAGCTACTGCTGAGATACTGATGACGTATGTGGGTGATGGCAATTTTTTAGTGTGTTAACATCTCCCTCCCAAATGCCTGGAGAGCTTCTTCCATAGCAAGGGTAGGTGGAGTAGAAGTAAAGGGTCTCCTTTACCTCTGTGTGTATATATCTCAGGGGTGCCTGGCATTCCTGTTTGTGATAAAGTTCGTCTTTAAACTGCACGTGATTCATGAATGCATCTATCGTTGATGAAATGAGAAAAACTTGAACCTCTCTTAAGTTTGTTTTCATTGGCCATAAAGAAGAAAGAGTGGAAAGGAATGCCATAAATGAGCTGAGAGACCTGGGCTTTTTGTCTG
The DNA here is from genome assembly GCA_006408675.1 of Madoqua kirkii. Classification (NCBI taxonomy): domain Eukaryota; kingdom Metazoa; phylum Chordata; class Mammalia; order Artiodactyla; family Bovidae; genus Madoqua; species Madoqua kirkii. The sequence continues at coordinate 12,318 of SJYC01104710.1, forward strand.
AGAGCTGCCCTTGTGAGGCTTATAGAAATGGGCAGGTGGGTCTATACCTTTTTAAGACTGTGTTCAAAGTGATGTCTAAGTCACATTTAACTCTCTACATCCATGATTTGACTAAAAACATTCATTTCTTTTCATTGCCAAAATTTCAAAGCATTACAGCATTAAGGAGCTTCCTGCTGATTTGAGCTGGCAAGCTTCCGTTCATACTGAGCATGTCTGGGGCAGTGTTTTCTATAGAAGGCCACTGCACACCTTTTGCCAAGGATTACAGAGAGAAACATGTTACTTTCCAAATGGAACTGAAACTAAGAACAATTGTAAGGAAGCTAATGTGAGAGAGTGTCTCTTGCTTTGGGGCTGATGGTTGGATTTTTCAAACCCACAGCACTTTGTGTAACACTTGCCATGTTTAATATGGTAGTTCCAGTTCCAGTGTACTGCCGCTGCCTTCAGAAAACTCTGATGCTGAAGACCTTTCCTGTGTTCTGTTCGTTGGTTTCTTATCTCTGTCACTGTCACCTGTAATAGGTCCTGGCACATACATAGTCCCCCCAGACAAGCTAAATGGAAAAACATCTGATGACGTGGGGAAAGCACTCGTAGCTTTGAATGCCATCCTCACCACGTACTGGCTGTTTGATCACGGGCGAGTAATTTCACATTTTGGTCTGTAAAATGGCAAAGGGGTAGCAAGGGGCTCTGGAGATGGAGTACGCAAAACATGAAGCCCTTAATAGTGGTAGTCTGCACTGTTATTAACAAGATATTTTGTACTTCTGCTTGAAGGGGGAATCTATTTTCAGGGAAGCTTGTTTGCTGTGGCTTCAGTATGTGGGAGAATTATCCCCTCTTGCAAGTTTTTGCTCAAAAGAAATCATTTAGCATTTCTTCCTCTGTGGGCCCATAGGGATGGTTACTTGAAGGAGGCAGAGAAGGGAGTAGGATCCTGGAAGAGCTGCTGCAGACCTTGCATTTCTGCAGATCTCTTTAGAGCCACTTCTGTGCTGTGCTCTCGCTGAAGGCACCTGACTCAGCGACAGCATGCGAGCATTAGAAACATTTGCCCCGAGTCAGATTTGCCCCAATCAGAAAATATTCTATACCTGCCATCCTGCTTGGCACTTAGACTTTTTTCCCCCCCAGCTGTCTATGATATAGTGATTTTAAAAATAAGTTGGCCATGTGGCATGTAGGATCTTATTTCCTCAATCAGGGATTGAACCCATACCCCGTACATTGGAAACACAGAGTCCCAGCCACTGGCCTGCCAGGGGAGTCCCTGTGTGACAGGTAAGAAGGTAGGCTTTAGGTTAACGTATAGTATATATGATCCCATTTTGATACAGAAAACAAAACCTGTTGACCACAGACTATTGTTTTGCTTGTTGCAAGAGGCGTGTGTTACCTTTTGTTTGCTTTTTTCCTTTTTTTCTGAGTAGCCTTTGTTTACAGATAAGTTTAGGTTTCAGGCAGCCTTAGGAAATGATAGTGAGATAGATCCCGTGTGCCCTGTACCCATTTTCCCCCAGTGGCAATGGCAGCATCTTCAAAAACCATAGTATACTGTCAACAGCCAGGGCGCTGCCACTGTGCAGTCAGGATGCCAAGTGTTTCCACCCCACGGGGTCTCGATGCCCTTTTGTGGCCGCTCCCGCCTCCACGTCACCGTGAGTGACGGTGCGGTTAAAGTTGCAGTACAGTTTTTGTGCAGAGAATCTGGAAAACATCCTCTGGGGAAGGCGGCCTGTATCTCCCTCCCCCAGCTTTGTAATCCCACAAGTCTGTCTTCCTTTGTCATGTCAAGAATGTCACGTAAATAGAGTCATATATTATGTAACATTTTTTTTTAATTAAAATTTTTTTTGCTGGGGGGCCACTCCATGGCTTGTGGGGTCTTAGTTTCTAGGCAGGAATTGAACCTGGCCCAGGCAGTGAAAACTACTGAGCAGTAATCATTGGACCGCCAGGGAATTCCCAGAATGTAGCCTTTTGGATCGTTTTTTTTTTTTTTTTCAATGCAGTGTAATTCCTTGGAGTGTCATCCAAGTTGTAAGTATCAATAGTTTCTTTTTAATTGCTGGGTAGTATTCCCAGGTTTGGATATGCCTTAGTTTCGTTTAGTGACTTGCCCACTGAAGAATTTCTGAGTTTTACCCCAGTTCTTGACTATTACAGATAAAGCTGCTATAAACATTTATGTGTGTGAATGTTTTTTTTGTGTGAATGTACATTTTCTGGATAAATGCCCAAGTGCAATTGCTGGGTCATATGGTATGTATTACTTTAATAAATTTTCTTTTAAAAGAAAGAAAACTAGAGGTAGAACAACTAGTTAAATTCTCCCTGAACTCTACATTTCTTTTTTCAGTCCTGGCTGCACCAGGTCTTAATTGCAGCACCGGGCTCTTCAGTCTTCCCTGTGGGCTGTGAACTCTTTAGTTGCGGCATGTGGGCTCTAGTTCCCTGAGCAGGGATCAAACCCTGGCCCCCCGCATTGGGGGTGCAGAGCCTCAGCCACTGGGCCACCAGGGTAGTCCCTCAAGCCCTGCATTCTTGGTGCACATGATTTACTTACACACCAATTTCTGCTATTTTGCTCTAGCATCAAGGCAGTAATAGTCATAACACTGTAGTTTTCCTTGTCTCTTTCAACAGATGATCTGTGTAGATATTACAAATAATAATTAACACAGCCTACCAGGGGGCAAGTAATGGTCAGCACAGGAGAGGTTAGTTCCTTTATAGATAGGGAGGTTAAGTTGTGGATCTTGTGGAATTACGGTTATAGCCCTGTGTTCTGACTTGGAGTTATTCAGATCTATTCCTTCTCTCTCTGTCTTCTGAATGAACTCTCTGTCACACAGGTATGAGGACATGAAAAAGGTGGGTTTTTTTTTCCTGTATCTGAGGTTTACTGCTTGTTCTATAGAAGCAGTATAGTAGAGTGGTTAGAGCATCTACTTTGCCATCTGATTGAATTTGAATCTCTCCTCCACATGGGCAGATCATTTAACCTTTCTAAGCCTCAGTTTTGTGGTTTGTAAATGGGGATAATGATAGTATACTGTCTTCATAGTGTCACTGTGAGAAGTGAATGAGATAATGTGCAGAAAAACGCTTAGTCAGCACTCTCAGCTATGCTGCAGACACTCAGTGAATGGTCCACAGAAGTATTGCGTGAAATACGTGTTATATTCTCCCACTCGTCTCTGTCAGTCGGCGGATGATAAATATTGGTAGGTAGATATTGGGATCTTACTGCCATATGCGTAAAGGCTTTAAGTTTGCTGTAAGTTTTGAGGTAAGAATGCTTCCTTTGAAGGCTATTTCAAATTTAGTTTTATGTATGTAGTAATTTCGGAGGAGGCGATGGCACCCCACTCCAGTACTCTTGCCTGGAAAATCCCATGGACGGAGGAGCCTGGTAGGCTGCAGTCCATGGGGTTGCTAAGAGTCGGGCATGACTGAGCAACTTCACTTTCGCATTTTACTTTCATGCATTGGAGAAGGAAATGGCAACCCACGGCAGTGTTCTTGCCTGGAGAATCCCAGGGACGGGGGAGCCTGGTGGGCTGCCATCTATGGGGTCACACAGAGTCGGACACGACTAAAATGACTTAGCCGCAGCAGCATGTAGTTATTTAAAAATAGGAAGTGATGTTGGATTATATTGTAGTGTTCATTTGAATGAAAATATTTTAACGTTTCTCCTTATTCATATTTTCTCAGGCTCATAGGAATAGAAAAACAGAAATGATTCTGAATTCTTGATTTCCTCCCTTTAATCTGTCCCCTCTAAAAAACATTACTATTTATATATTCTTCCTAGCATTTATCAGTACTTGAAAGTGTCACTTTTTATTGCATAAATAATTTTATAAGCTCCTTGAGGGCAGGAATGCTCTATTGGCTCTGGGCTCCTCAGCGCCTAGAGTAGTGCTGAGCACCTAGATACTCAGTAAACACTTGCTGGCTGGCTGTAATTGCTTTTGCATCTTTCTTGTCCCCCTTAGTGTTTTTTGTTTGGAAATTTGGGGAAATGCAATCCAACTTCCAGTCAGAGCTTAAAACGCCTAGTTTCTTAAAATCCAGTGCCTTATTTTGATTGGCTGAGGAATGTGATTGGCGAGGTAGAAGGGCATCTGGACCTTTTAGCATAAGAGCTCTGCGTTTAATAATTTTGACTTCTCCTTTTCCTGAAGCCTTGAGGGAAATTTTTCCTTTCCCTGTTCTCGTCAGCCAAGAACCTGACCTGGGCTGACTCTAACACTGGAGAACACTGAACGCAGTATCTGCTGAGCCAAGGGCTGGGAGTCAAGCTCTGATACCATCTGAAGGCAAAGCCTGAATTCAAATCCTGCTTTGCCTACTGACTCATCTTGCAGACCTGGATGAATTTCTCAACCTCTTCCAGGTGTACATTTTCTCATCTGCCTGGTGAGTAATGCTGTCCGTCTGGGCTCGTGAGGACACCTGATTTAGAGTCCTCGAAGCTTTGTTAGGGCGCTGTCGCTATGACTCCAGGGGTGTCCAGGAACGACTGGGGGCCGTGTGGCACTCCAGGAAGGAGAGCTGGACTCTTGTCCCCAAAGACTATGCAGAAAACAGAAAGACGTGATCCTTCGTGACTTGAAAGCGGCTCCACTTCAGCCTCCTAATGTTGTTTGTAGATGAGAGCTTTGTTGCCAGAGCCGTTAGGCCTGCGTGCCTGAAGCAGCTGGGGTCCGTTCTCAGCTCTGGGGTTAAGCTGTCTTTGTCGCTGTGAAATTTCTTCCATCGAAGCTGCCCTTTTTGTCTTTCTCTCTCTTTTGCTATTAGGGAGTCTCTTGCCACTTTTGTGCACTTAGCAGGAGCCTTCCTGGTCCTGTTGATAGCTTGTGACTGAGAAATTGAGCTTCAGTTTCTTCTTGGTTCAGTGATTTCTTCTTGTTCTTCCAAGAACCTGAAGGAGTTCTTATGGTTTCAGCTCCTTCTTTGCCCCAGAAGAGTTTGCAGGTTAAAAACTTCTTTTCTTTTCATTCTTCTGAGGTGAGAATAAGGAAGATTGTCAGTCTCAAATTTTGGTCAGCTTTCTGTTTCCAGTTTTGACCATATTTTGTTTTTGAGCATACTTTCCTGTGTTGCAGACATTAGGTTGCATCCTGTGAGTTACTTTTGGAAGCTCTAGTCAGCAAAATCTGTAGCAGAAAAGCTGGTGTTTTTTCCCTCCCCTTTATTATAATAACAATCACTTGAATTTATTTAGTTTCCTATCTTCAAAGCATTTTGAAAGTTGTCAGCTTCTTTGTGATATACCCTTGGTGGTCTGCCTTACACTGAGTTTATATATTTAAAAAGCTGGTTGGGGGTTGTGGATGTAAGAGAAAGAGGTCACGTTGCTTGCTTATCTCTTGGTAAATTTGGGCTGACAACCTTTGCACAGGTATTTGATCCACTGTAACTTCTTAGCCTAACTTTCTAGAAGAGACCAGTTGTATTTCAGAGTGTCTGTGAATCTGAACAGAAATGCTGTGCATGTCTGCAGTGCAGGTGCAGTCGCCATTAACATTAAGAAAACTATTTAGTTTATTTGGCTGTGTTGGGTCTTGGTTGCAGCAAGCGGAATCTTTGTTGTGTCATGCATGGTCTTTCATTGCGGTGGGCGGACTCTCTAGTCGAGGCAGGCGGGCTTAGTTGCTCCTTGGCATGTGGGATCTTAATTCTCTGACAAGGGATTGGACCCATGTCCCCTGCATTGCAAGGTGAATTCTCAACCACTGGGTCACCAGAGAAGTCCTCCACTAGCATTTTATTAATATTTCTAGTCTTTGGCTGCTTATAAAGTGGCTTTGTATTAATTTTGATTGTACAGGTCTTGATGCCCTCAAATTAGTTGCTGTTCGTATGTGAGGTGGTTAATTAGAGGCAGGTCCTCTCTGATTCTGCTTCATAGCCAGTGTAGTTTCCTTCCACTTGTAGAGCTGCATGTGCCAGACGTCTCTGTGCAAAGTCCTATTATTGTGTATTCTGCTTATTGTTGGTTCCTAACTTGCCTTTTACTTTGAAAAGTTGTAATCGTGCCTTGAGCTTTTTGTAACTCCTGAGATATTCCAGAGATATTATTCCTTAAGGTAGGAGGAGAAGGTGTTATTACTTTCAGTTTTTATACATAGAGTGTGCTTTGTCCAAGATTATGTAATACCTCACTGGTAGAAATCAGTCATTGACGCTTCTTACCTCTTAGTCTTAGCTTTACCCATTAAATCACATCACTTTTATATCCAGCACTCTCAAGCTCAGGATATACCGTAGCACATATTCCCAGCCCTGCTCTCAGAAAATCCACTGCTTCTGTATTTTGTTATGACTGTGCCCTGTTTCAAATATGAGTATAAAGAAGCATTGTTACAGGAGTATAAAATTACAAAAGACTGCTGTCCTCCCTGGGGTATATAGTTTTTAGGTTTGGGTCCCACCCTCTTTCCCCCAAGTTGGGAGTGGCGGGGCTAGATTTGACCTGTGCATACTCTGGTGCCTGGCCTTGTGATCCATGACATGTGCATGATAAAATGACTGGCTGAGGTTAGTTAATGGTACAGAGTTTTCTTGTTTTGGAGATACTTGACTTGTAGAAATTGAATTGATAACCTTGGACCATCAGCACTACCTATAACTGACCACATCTTTTTTTCACCTAGGTGTTGCTCTTTATGACAGTTTAGAGTTTGCTTTGGGCTTCCCTCATAGCTGGATATAAATATACACACATATCCATTCTCTTCTGTACTAGGCACTGGGCTAAGTACTGGACTGGGATAGACATGTCCCAGAGTTTGTAGTCTAGTGAGGAAGAAAGAGCCCTAACAAGGAATTAGGTGCACTGGGTATTAGGTAGGTAGTGTTTTAGTTATCTGTTGCTATGGGAAAACAACCTCAGTGGGTGTTTTTTCCAAAACTGGCAAGCATTTCTCCAAATCTGCCGCCAGCGACTAGTGCTCTGCAGATTTAACTGGCTGTGACCCACTCTGCCTGGAGATAGCATCTGATCCCGCAGGGTTACGGGCTCTGTCCCCCAGAACTGTGCCACCTGGACTTCAGAGGCTGGAGGCAGGCCCAGGTTGTCGCCTGTGCTTCTGATCGATGGCTTACAGGTGGGAGGTGACCCTCTGCTTGAGTTGGACTAATTTGATAGAGTGATTCACAGAACTCAAGCTTACACTGAGCAGTTTATTATAGAGGATTCAGATGAACAGCCAGATGAAGAGGTGCATAGGGCATGATCTGGAAGGGTCTGAGCTTCTGTCCTCATAGAGCTGGGGTGCATCACCTTCCTGGCGTGTGAATGTGTTCACCAGTCTGGAAGGGCATCAGATCTTGTTCAGTAGTTTTTATAGTGCTTAATCTCTCGGCCAATCTAACCCCCTAATCCTCTTTCTTTTTCCTCTAGTCACTTGGTTTTTCTGGTGACCAGACCTATCCTGAGGCTTTGTAGGGGTGCCACCCTAAGTCAACCTATAAGTTTAAAAGAAGCTCCTTATGAAAGACAGAAGATTTCTCACACTCAGGAAATGTCAAGGGTTTTAGGAAATCTGTGCAAAAGTGGGGACAAAGACCAAATGTGTATTTCTTATAAGCCGTAGTGTCCCACCACCTCCACATTCGTGGCTCAGGACGGTGATGACTTGCTGCTGCTCACAGCCCCGTGGGTCAGGAGTGTGGGCAGGGCGCCTCTGGTTGGCTCTTCCGCTCTCTGTCACATCTGCTTTCAGCTGGTGTCTGGGCTGGCTTAGACAGGACGACAGCTTCAACTCATTGGTCTGGGACCCTGATGGTCTTCAGTGTAGCCCCTCTCTGAGTAACGTCTTATCACCTAGGACCTCTCTATATGGCCTCTCTCTCCAGTGTGATGTCTTGAATTTCCTTGCAGCCTGGTGATTGGTTTCCAAGGGTGAAAGTGGATGTTACCAGGCCTGGAATTGGCATATCATCACTTCTGCCACATTCTGTGGGCAACCAAGTCACACGGTCCGCCCAGGTTCAGGGATATGTTCTTATTTCTTGATGGGTAGGGCAGCATGGGAGCAGGGTAGAAGAAACTGATGGAGACTGTCCTTGGAGAGGATCTGTGCCAGGCAGGCAGACCAAGGTGTGGAGAATCCTGGCTCCGGCAGGGCAGGGCGGCCCCTAGCGCACGCATCAGCTCTGTGGCTGAGAAGGCGCTGACGCGGGGCTCTGCGCGCAGGCTTCGCGTTTCCTTTGGCCAGGTGTGTTGATGTCATACCTCATGTTGGATGAAGGGGTAATGCACAGACATGACAGAGTTTGTTCACTCACATTCTTTGTGACTATGTTTTTTGAGATTTATGTTCTATTCTGGTTGCCTTACAAAAGTAAATTTACTGTGGCTTTGATCTCTATTTCCTGATAGGTAATTTTTCTTACTTGGATGGAGTTGGTGGGTTTGTAGGGTAAATACATAGTAACTGAATTTCATGATGTAGTTTTATTTGGTACTTTATCAAATTTATTTCTGGTTGAAGGTTTTAAGGTCCCCCTTTCTCCCAGAAACTATGTGAATAAATTGCTGTAAAGGAAGGAGTGAGAATTTTTTCTTTTCATTTTTCTTCAACATCATTTTTTTTTTTCTTTTTTTGAGATATACCCTGTAGCTTGTGAGATCTTGGTTCCCCAACTGGGGATTGAACCTGTGCCCTTGGGAGTGAAAGTGAGGTCTAGTCTAACCACTAGACCACTAGGGAATTCCCCTCAGCATGATTCTTCAATTTCTTGACCTTTGGGGAAATGAACACTAAAAATACAAAGCAGGCTGATTTCCAGTTGATATGGTAAGACAGTGAAGCGTTGGTGGAGGGCCTGCTGTATGTGAGACCAGCACATGAAACAGGGGAGACCTCGTGGGAGGTGCTGCGTCAGGCAGAAAGGAGTGCTCTGTAGCCATGAAGCGTCTGCACTGGAGCCAGACTGCCTGGGTTTGGATTCTGAACCCACCGCTGAGAGCGTGTCGTGTTCTTCAGACTTCGTGTATCTGAGGATTACAAGTGTGTTACTTATGCTGAGGACAGTGGGAATGAATAAGATGATGAAAGTGTTGTTATTGTCTTAACCACTATCTTGAGATTGTCTTATTATTTTTTTAAAGGTGACAGTAGTAAGATATCTTTAAGACAAAATGAGTTGGAGGCAGTGGCAGTCTCAATTTACTTAGAATACTTTTCTTTAATTTGGCTGATTTTTATTTTTTTTAGAATTGCATACTTATTTTTTCATTTATTTTTGGCTGCGCCACACAGCATGCGGTATCTTCCCTGACCAGGGATTGAACCAGGAATCAAACCAGCATCCTCTGCATTGGGAACATAGAGTCTTAACCAGTGGGCCGCCAGGGAAGTCCCTGGCTGATTGTTTATAGGACTTTGTGGCCTTCAATATATTTTTCTTATTGCCATTCTGTAATTCTTCATTATAGAAAGAAGGTATTATTTGGTACAAGCACTGGAATTATATAATAGCAAGCACTTTTCATTTGTAAGTCTTTTAATCCTAGTGGTAATCCTATCATATACATGCTGCCTTTTACAGATGACGAAACTCCAGGAAACTGTCATGTACTGAGAAAATGGGCTTCCCTGTTAGCTCAGGGGCTTCCCTGGTGGCTGACGGTGAAGACTCTGCCTGCGATGCAGGAGACCCAGGTTCAGCCTCTGGGTCGGGAAGATTCCCCTGGAGAAGGGAATGGCTGCCCACTCCGGTGTTCTCTTCTGGAGAATCCCATGGACACAGGAGCCTGGCGAGCTACATGCAGTCCATGGGGTCGCAGAGAGTCTGACACGACTCAGTGTCGAACACTTTCACCGAGGTGACAGAGCTGGGTTCAATTGGCCTGTCAGGACCCATATATAAATCTACTACACTGTCTCTTATTTAGAAATTATGGATAAAAAGATTGAACAGTAAAGTTTCTCTATGTAGACTTAAGCCTCAGTTAGCAGTTTGGTATACCCTCGGATCTCCTTTAGCAGTCTGCACACAGTTCAAGTATAGTTGAAATTTTTATGTCCCCAGATATGTCTTCCTTCACAATTTGTCACCTGTTTTACAGTCCTAGATTTGTGATGCTTTGCCCCAAATTCCCTGCCCCACTCCCACATTCAGTCTACTGCAAGAGTCGGGCAGGAGCTGTGCAGAGGCAGGGATGGTTGCTGCTACGGTGCTTACATTTTGGACTTGGATCATATACGGCGTCCTAAGAAGTGTCCTGGAATGCCCTGTAGAAAGTCCTATTGATGAAAACAAAACTGCTAGTTTTTGAAGTTTTTTAGAAAACCCTTTAGAAAAACCCTGTGTATTTCCACCCACATGGAGTTTCTAAAGAGTACTTGGATACTTGTAGGCCTCTAATTAAAGGTCTGACATTTTGTAGTTAATTTTCCAGTTGTTGGGAGAACTTTACTTATGCAGGTGATCCTAAATTGAGTAAAGGATTTTTTTGTTTTCCTTTTAAAAAGTTAACCTTGGGTTGAATCCTGAATTATTTTTTTGGATATAGATTGGCGTTACATGGCTGATTTGACTCTTAGCCTTTGCCTACATGGGCACAGTGAAGTGGGGAGAGATGCAGTTTACTCAAATAAATGAGGTCATTGGCCTGCATTCTCATAGTCCCTTCCAAGCCTAATAACTTTCTGATTCATATTCTCGGAATGCTATTGGTAGGGAGGATTTGGGGTGTGAATTATTGGCCAGGTTTTACAGATACAGCTGAAAGTCACTGAATCTGTTTTTTTAATTCACTTTTTATGTATAAGTAGCCCAGATCTCGTTTAATTATGTTTTGCCACAGAAATGAATACTTTTCCTTTAATCTGTTGTCTGGTAACAGCCTCTGAAGTGTTTCTTAGCAGTCTGCTTCCCTTGGGAATCATGGCATCGCAGGTCTCAAGTTTTATTGATAGCTGGGCGCACTGTTTGGTGAGGGAAACCATGGTGAACCCCAGAGAGGATTCAGTGGTAATGACGGCAGTAACAGCAGGGGCCTTAATGCTCTGCCATGTTCTTCTTAGAGCCTCACAGCAGCTTGATGAGGCCAGTAGCATGATTCCTGTTTACAGAGGACGCAGCCAAGTCTCAAAGAGCTTAAAGAATTTGTCCAAAGTCATATTGCTAGAAGGGGGAGTGAAATTGCCAGCATAATAAGGTGGTCAAATTGCAAAGGGAAGGGGCTTCCCTGATTGCCCCGTGGTAGAGAATCCACCGGCGCAGGAGCCACGAGTCCAGTCCCTGGCCCAGGAAGAGCCCACAGGCTACAGAGCTGCTGAGCCTGTGCGCCTCAGCCGTTGAGCCTGCGCGCTGGAGCCCGGAGCCGCAGCTGCAGAGCCCCCGTGCCGCCACAGCGGAAGCCCGAGCACCCTGGAGCCAGTGCTCTGGAGCAGGAGAAACCAGCGCAGTGGGGAGGCTGTGCGCTGCTGCTAGAGAGCAGCCCCCGGTTGCCGAGACTGGGAAAGCCACACGGCAGGGCCGGACCCAGCACCGTCATGCATACATTTTTCTTCTTAATTGCAAGAGGAACCTGAAAGTCTAACTTTAGTTTCCACTGGGTTGTGCATAACCTTAGTGACTTTTTTTGGGGGGGTGCCTTGTGGCATGTGAGATCTTAGTTCCCTACCCAGGGATCGAAATCATGCTCCCAGCATTGGAAATGGAATCTAACCGCTGGACCACCAGAGAAGTCCCCGCTAGGTGATTTTTATTAGTGGTTGTCAAGTATAATTTATGTCCTAGAATTAAGCAGAGAAAACCTTTCAAGGTTTTCTTCCCATCTTTGTAGAGTGGTGGGTCATGCTATGGGGGAAGTGGTTAGCAATGAGGGTGGGCGGATCTTGGCATTTGTGTTGCGTACGTATCCTAACCGTGTCCTTCTGGTTGTACGTGCACAAGGCTTTCGGTGGCTGAGAACTGACTTGGGGGCCTGTGTAACGGTATCACAAAGGCTATTCTTGACACCTTTTGTCCCAATCTGGCTTAAGGGACAGATCAGGAAACTTGTTTCTTTCTCCTTTTTAAAGAGAGGAATGAAAAACACACTCGACTGGGACTTCCTCAGCCACAGGCCCGCCCAGCTGCAGTTTGATTCAGCTCCTGTTCTTTATGGAGAACACAGTAGAATTTCTTCTCAAGTGACTATTAGGAGTGTATCAGGAAAAAGGCCCTTTATCCTTTGAAAGAAACAGAGCACATTTTTTTTTTTTTCGACAAAAGAAAGACTATGATGTTGTTTTAGTCCCTTGACTTCTTGCTGTTTCTCAGACTTCACTTCTTTGAACCATTGGTGTGTTTAGGTCTCTGGGAAGTGGTAGACAAGCTCTGTGGTAATCCCGAGCTTTAGTTTTTGAGTTTTCTTCATAACTGGTATTTGTAGCAGCTCTTCCCTTGTCCTTCTGGTTCGTGTAGGAACTTAAGATTGCATCACAGTTTTCTGAATCACCAGTGTCTGTGACCTATATTTTCTTCTTCCTCTTGAGTTACATGAGGTCAGAAGGTCAAATTTTTTTTTTTTTTAGGAATTGGATTGTTGCTGTTTTCACCCCATGTTATAAGATTATAAATGGTTTAAATACGTTTCTCTCAAAGTAGTTTTAATGTTGTACCATAGGACAACACTGGGTTTTCCTGGTTGCTCAGACGGTAGAGAATCTGCCTGCAGTGCAGGAGACCTGGGTTTGATCCCTGGGTGGGGAAAATGCCCTGGAGGAGGGCATGGCAACCCGCTCCAGTATTCTTGCCTAGAGAATCTCCATGGACAGAGGAGCCTGGCGGGCTACAGTCCATGGAGTCGCGAAGAGTCAGACATGACTGAGCAACTAAGCACAGCACTGTTAGGAACCCTCAGAACTCATTTCTGCGGAAGACCTCTAAATTAGCTAAAAGAGTGATTGGCTGTAAGAAAAATGACAGGCTCAGTTAAGGAGTAAAGTGAATGGATGGGAACTGTATTTCTGCCACCCTCCTGGCTAGTAATTATTCAGCCTTGTGGCAGTTTCACTTCCAGACTTTTGGTTTTGAACCTTGAGTTGTCACAGTCACCAAGGCGATGGTCTCCTTTTAGTTAGTCCATCCTCGGTTTATGCGGGGGGGGGTCGGCCGGCCCTGTGCTGACAGTCATGCGTACATCCTTATGTCTGTGTGCTGCTGGCGGGTGGGAACTGTGCTCTGAGGATACAGGCTGGTCTTTTCCTTAGTCACTCCTGACGAACTTTGTGCCATATGCAACTAGGAACTCAGAGCCACATCTTTCTGTAGGCTTCTTCCGATTTTTTCTATTTTAATATTCCAAAGAGAAGTCTCATTTCAGCACAGACAATAAGTATTTTCCCTCCTGTATTTGGATGTGTCTTATTGTGTACTTTTTAGATTGCGACCCTTTCATAAAATGTAAAGAGTTTATTATTGCTTGACTTTTTACAATAAGCAAGTATTACTTTTTAAATTTAAAAAATGAACAGTGCCTTTTCTGATGATGAAGTTACCTATAATCCTACCACCCAAAGAGAACCATGGTTAATGCTTTTTATAATTTTTTGTATCATTATTCTTAAAGATTTTTTTAAAAAACAAAATTGAAATCACACTGTATATATAAATTTTATGTTTTGTCTTTATCATTTAACATTTTCTTCCCATCATCAAATATTTTAAGAATAAATTTTGAATAGGTAATTAAACAATGAGAATGCTGTAACATGGGAGCGCTCAGAGGCCCAGCCTCCACCTGTGTCTCTGGCCTGCTTGCCCCTTCAGGCGCTAACAAATGCCCATTGGTTTCTCCTGTTTCAAAAGGTAGCCTTGCTATGTTCATTATTCTGCTGCTTGCTTTTCCCCCGCTCTGAACAATGTATCTTGAAGATCTTTTGTTATCACTACCCAGAGAATCTTCCTTACTAGACAGTAAGTCATCTCATCCCCTTTGGATGGGCACTTGGGTTGTCCCCAGTTTTTACTATTACAGATAATAAGTAGTAATTAAGGGGAAAAATTAAGCAATTACTCTACTTCAGTTATTCTTTCCAAAAGAATGCCAGTAATGTAGAAATAATAATGATGGAATTGGCAAATCAACATGTTCCAGCCCCCAAATGAAGTAATAATTTATGAGGAATCATCAGTAACTGCTGAACTATTAAGCACAAGGTTGAAGAGGAACAGCATATTCACATGGTGCCAAACATTAGCCACAGGTTGCTTACTGTAAAGGAGGACATACAAAGAGCTCTGGCTGTTACAGACTCAGCCAGGTGATCATGTTTTGCCCGACGATCGTGTAGTTTACCAGGTCTCACCGAGTGGAGCAGTTGAGAGTACGATAGGCTGCGTTATGAGGGACATAGGTGGCATCACCTGTGAAGCATCCTTTCCCAAGCCTCTCGGCCTCGATTGAGTCAGCGTTTACAGGAGGTGTTAGGGATAGAGAGGCAAGCTGAATGGCATTCCATAAATGAGATGTAACAGTCAACTACAAGTCAACAAGTCAACTGTTCTGGTCTTTTTAGAAAGCTTGTGTTGTAAACAAACAAACCATACATGAAACCACCCAGAATAAAACTTGGAGGCCATTCTAGAATAAGAGAGGCTAAAGAGACATCATCCAGATTCATTTCTTGAGCCTTAATTGGGTTCTGGATTGTTTTTTTAACCTCTATTAAAGACTCTTTTTGGAGTATTTGGTGTATTAAAGGCACAGATGGTAATGGTGGTGATAGGCTGTCGTTAATGAAGGTACATGACCCCATTCTCAGGAGATGCACAGCGAGGCGTGTAGGGTTAGACTGTCTCCGCGCCTGCTGAAACGGTTCACAGGGAAGCTAAAAGCCATGGAGACAAATGAGGCAAACTCGACAGTATAGTAACAATTCCTGAGTCTTAAGTGATGAGCAGTATGTATTTATTCTACTGTGTTCTCAACTTTTCTACTTGAATTTTTTTCATAGCAGAGTTGAATAACAGTGCTGCGATGGATAAAAATTATATATGTATTTTCCAAACTTCTTTAACTTTCACGTGTGTTTGTTTTGCTGCCAGTTGACATTTTAGTGGAATTTGTGTTTATTTTGTGCCAGTTTTATACCATTAAGGCTTGCAGTGGATGGTTAGAAAGGAAATGAAATTTCTCCTTCTTTTGCTCCTCTTCCTGTATTCTGGAACTTGAGTGGAGATGAGAAAAAGAGAATGAGGAAAGTACCTCAAAGTAGTTCTGTGCTCTTGCTTTTAGGTAGGAGTTAGAACTGAAGCTAGTACATAAGAACCGTACCTCAAGTAATAACCTTTTAAAATCAGTAACCCATCCTTTGCTTTGGAGGCTGCCCAAGTGATCAGAGGGGTCGTACCAGTTAAGCCGGAGAAGGCAATGGCACCCCACTCCAGTACTCTTGCCTGGAAAATCCCATGGACGGAGGAGCCTGGTAGGCTGCAGTCCATGGGGTCTCAGAGTCGGAACCGACTGAGCGACTTCACTTTCACTTTTCACTTTCATGCATTGGAGAAGGAGATGGCAACCCACTCCAGTGTTCTTGCCTGGAGAATCCCAGGGACAGGGGAGCCTGGTGGGCTGCCGTTTATGGGGTTGCACAGAGTTGGACACGACTGAAGTGACTTAGCAGCAGCAGCAGCAATTAGGCAGGCAGCGCGGCACACAGCAGGGAGTACGAATGTTGTGATTTGTCTTGTGTTTGACAGGGTTTTAGCCCTTTGGGTTAGAAGTAAAAGCTCTTGATTGTCTGATAAAAAGAATAACTCCTTTTGACAATGGTCTGTTTTTTAAAGTTCTGTTTATTTGGCTGCACTGGGTCTTAGTTGTGGCATGGGATCTAGTTCGCCCACCAGTGATCAGACCTGAGCCCCCTGCGCTGGGAGTCTGGAGACTTAGCCACTGGACCACCAGGGAAGTCCCGCTCTGTTTTTTAGATATAAGGCTGAGCTGTGGAGGATAGAAGAGGAATTTAAGGGTGAGATATTCTTGGATGAAAAGTTACGGAAGAAGCGGCTTTTCTGAGAAGGTGTCGTTACATATGAAGAGAATAGTACTTTCGTCTCTGAACTAGAGTCGTATTTGAGGTGGGAACTTCCTCTGACTGCAGAATGGATGCTCTTCCACATTAAATGTCTTGCCTTAGATTTCCATGAGGACAGCTCACAAGGACCTGAATGGCCTCAGCTTAGCTGCTTCGCTGTGCGGGGCCGCTGCTCGCTCCCCCTCTTCCTGTGCCTGGTGTGAGAGTGCTTGCTGAGCGCCATGAAGGTGGTTCCAGAGAAGAATGCTGTCCGGATTCTCTGGGGGCGAGAACGGGGCACTCAGACCTTTGGAGCTCAGCGACTTCTGCAGGAGCTGGTTGAAGACAAAACCCGGTGTATGAAGTGGGAGGGCAAGGTAAGAACACTGGTTATGATTCACATGGGAACTGTAGGGGTGAGGCCTTAGAACGAGTGAATGATACAGGGTTGGCACACAGTCTACCTGTGTAGCAGAATCGATATATCTTAACTTAGGTTTTTGTTGTTTTGGGGTGTTGTGTTTTTGTGTTTACAAATATGGGAGCGTTAATGGGCTAGAAATATCTTTGTCTTTTGCAGCTAGATTTCCTGAAGGTAATTTAGATTTATCTCTCTCAGTTTGTAGCTTGATCGTTGTCTCCAGTTCTTCAGCTTACACTGTAAATACTAATCTATGTAGAATGGTGCTTTTGAGATAGAGTGAGCCACAGTTTATAAGTAATGTGTTTTAACTTTTGTTTGTTTTATTTCTCAGAGAGTAGAACTGCCAGATAGTCCACGCTCCACCTTTTTATTGGCCTTCAGCCCAGACAGGTACCTAGTTCTTAACCTAAACTTTACCTGAGACTTGCGGTAGCGTGGGTTTCTGTGTATTTTGCTGAGCTTCATCCAAGTGAAATCCCTAAAGACTCTTTGAGGCACTGTATGAACAGAACTTTGCCAGTGTTATCAGAAAGGTGGGAAATAGATGACCAGTGCTAACCATTAAAATAATGGGAATAAGCAAAGGAACCTGTGAACATCGATGATCAAAACTTGGAAAGTCTCTCCATCCTTTGCCTGTGTGATATAGGCCACTAATAGCATAATAATTTTCCCTGCTGGAAAAAGTGTTCTCTGAAGGGGTTACGTGTCATTTGGGGACAGAATGGCGAAGCCGAAAGCTTTTACAGATGAGAATGTTTCTGCTGTTAGCAGAGCCCAGGGTGCAGTTTTCCGTGCTGGGATGGGGAATGAGCATCAGTTTCCGTCCGATGTACTGCACATTGGCTTCCTCCTCCTTGATTCCCTAGGACGCTCTTGGCTTCCACGCACGTAAACCATAACATCTATATCACGGAAGTGAAGACGGGCAAGTGTGTTCACTCTCTGATTGGACACCGCCGCACTCCCTGGTGCGTCACGTTTCATCCCACCATCTCCGGCCTCATCGCTTCTGGCTGCCTCGATGGGGAGGTTCGGATCTGGGATTTACATGTAAGCATGTCCTTTTCTTTGGTACTCTGGATGCAGAGACTTATTTACCTTGCATTCTTGACGCTGAAGGAGAGACTGGCCGTGTTCCAGGACAGTCCCTGAGTACTTAGTAGGCACTGCTTACTTAATGAGAGGGATGTTCCATTTCAAGATGAACATCCTGTTTAACTGTCTGCCCATTGTGACAAGGTATAGGACTTGCTGAGACATCTTCAGGGTGGATTTCTCTTTTCTTAGATCAAGGATTGTACTGTTATTCTGATCACGATCATCAAAGCAGTATGCTCCTTGTCCTGGAGACTGGCTAGTGGGTTGTTGTGTACAATGGTATGCACCAAACCTTGAATTTTCACAGACTATAGTAACTGGTGCTCATTGCTTACAGATTGTAGATGACAGAACTGAATTGACAGTAATGTTTTTCTAGTAAATTTGGTGACACTGCCAGATCACTGGTTTTGTATCTGGTTTTCAGAAGACATATTTAAAGTAGGCCCTACAAGGAGTCATTTTGCCCCACCTGGACCCTTTTTTTTGACATTGGCTTAGTTCGCGGGCAGCTTGTAACTTGAGAATGCCTGGGATTTGTTCGTTCACAGGGTGGCAGTGAAAGCTGGTTCACAGATAGCAACAATGCCATCGCCTCCCTGGCTTTCCACCCCACGGCTCAGCTTCTGCTGATTGCCACTGCCAACGAGATCCACTTCTGGGACTGGAGTCGCCGGGAACCCTTTGCCGTGGTGAAGACAGCTAGCGAGATGGAACGGGTCCGGTGAGCGCTTGGGGCACCACAGTGTCGGGCGTCGATTTAACATGCGGAGAACATTTAAGGGTGCTTTCGCCCCAAAAGATAGATTGTTATCTCTGTATTATCCCAGCTCAGGGCAGGGGTGTTATCCCTGTGGCTCTTCATACTTTTTAAACTGTTGGCCAGTCACCCAGAAAGCTGTGCATGTGGTTCATTTCAGCTGTTCCTTATTGGCCTCATCTTCAGGTCTTTGTAGATGAAGGCCTTTAGAATATTTTTTAGGTTCAAAGCTATCTGGTTTGGGATAAAGGCTTTTTTTTTTGTTCGTTTGTTTTGAACCTTAAAAGGTGTTCAGGCGGTGGGGAGCTTGGTGGGTAAATTGCTCACCCCTGGTTTTCTGTTGGTCAAAATGGAAAGTGGAGATGTAGAGAGGTATCAAGTCTGCTAATACTGACATACGTAGCCTTCCAAGTCAGTGCACATACTGCCTGAACTGAAGTCAAGGCACTGGTTCCCTTTGGGCCTCTTGGTATTGCCACTGGATCTTCACTAATTTTCTGGCCTTAGGTGGGTCGCTTGACACCGGGACTGTTCCCTGTCACCAGCCCTCATGCTTCTCGCCAGTGTAGCGGCTGTGCGAGAGGAGGCGCGAACCTGTGGCAGAGTATGGAAGCGTCCTCTGCTTTACCATTATGATGGGCTCCTGGCCAGGAGCGGCTGTGTGCTTAATGTAGCTGCTTCCTGGGATGGAAGCCCAGGGGTGTTCTTGAAATTATTTTTTGTGAAATGTATTCCCTTACTCTGGCAGGTGTGAGGACGCAACAAGAAGGAGTGAGCTTTATTATTTTAATCTGTTTGAAAGTTTTGGAAGTCTCTAGCATTAGGTGGATGCCTGGGTAAATCCCACAGTTGTCAGTAACGATCGCGAGAAATTTTCTCCCGGGTTTCTTTTCCTCAGTTAACAGAATTTCTCTCTCCATGTCTCTGTCCGTTTCTTCTGTGTTTTCAGTCTGGTGAGATTTGATCCTCTTGGACACTACTTACTCACAGCAATTGTTAACCCCTCTAATCAGCAGGTAAGTTAGTCAGCAGGTCCAGCTCCATCTAAACTGTGGGTTGTTTGTTCAAGTAGTGCTCAGATTCTGATGGTATTGGACTTTAATTTTCAACGTCCGAGTGTTTCTTTCCAGCCAAGATTTAAAACTAGCCGCAGACCATATTCAAAGTTAGAACTGTAGGTCTTGACGGGGGAGTCCGTTCCGAGCCCCCCGAGTGATCGTCCCAGTAGAAGCAGCCAGACTGCGTTGGATGCCTTGTCCTTCGGGCGCCTTGGCTGCTGGTCGTTCGGGCGCCTTGGCTGGCGTCTTGCCTCCCCTCACCGCCTCCGTGTCGTGGAAATGCCTGTTGTACGAGAATCGGGCTGCCCGCTGAGCTCGTTGAGAAATGTTGCTGGTGGCAAGTGAAAGATTTGATACCATGTGATGATTCCGAATCTGGACCCCGTTAGTTCTCAGTGCCTCAAGGGTGGCATTGTTGCCTCTCTAGAATGTGTGTTGTCCTTGGATAATTATCAGTAATTTCTCTGGATTCACTTGGAAGTTCTGCCTATGCCGCAGACCATATTCAAAGTTAGAACTGTAGGTCTTGACGGGGGAGTCCGTTCCGAGCCCCCCGAGTGATCGTCCCAGTAGAAGCAGCCAGACTGCGTTGGATGCCTTGTCCTTCGGGCGCCTTGGCTGGCTGGTCGTTCGGGCGCCTTGGCTGGCGTCTTGCCTCCCCTCACCGCCTCCGTGTCGTGGAAATGCCTGTTGTACGAGAATCGGGCTGCCCGCTGAGCTCGTTGAGAAATGTTGCTGGTGGCAAGTGAAAGATTTGATACCATGTGATGATTCCGAATCTGGACCCCGTTAGTTCTCAGTGCCTCAAGGGTGGCATTGTTGCCTCTCTAGAATGTGTGTTGTCCTTGGATAATTATCAGTAATTTCTCTGGATTCACCTGGAAGTTCTGCCTAACTGCCTGGCTCTGCCCCCGCCCCGCCTTGGTCCACGCTGCAGGGTGATGATGAGCCGGAGATCCCCATAGACGGAGCCGAACTGTCGCACTACCGCCAGCGGGCCCTCCTGCAGTCACAGCCAGTGCGCCGGACGCCTCTCCTCCACAACTTCCTGCACATGCTGTCCTCCCGCTCCTCTGGCATCCAGGTGGGAGAGCAAAGCACAGTGCAAGATCCTGCCACCCCCTCACCCCCACCGCCTCCCCCTCAGCCCTCCACGGAGCGCCCCAGGACTGCCGCTTACATCCGGCTCCGACAGCGGGTCAGTTACCCCACGGCCGAGTGCTGCCAGCACCTTGGGATCCTGTGCCTTTGCAGCCGCTGCTCGGGCACTCGAGTTCCTTCCCTCTTGCCACACCAGGACAGTGTCCCCCCTGCTTCCGCCAGGGCTCCTACCCCTTCCTTTTCTTTTGTGCAGACCGAGCCCTTCCAGCCCCCGGAGCAGGCCTCGCCCGCGCCGCACGACCCGGGCCTCCTGAGCCGGCCGTCTGCCTTCAGCACGGTCCAGAGCAGCACCGCCGGCAACACGCTCCGCAACCTCAGCCTGGGTCCCCCCCGGCGCTCCCTGGCAGGCCCCCTGTCTGGCCACCCTCCCAGGCACCACCGGGACGTGGCCCCCGGGCTGGCGGGGTCCGAGTGGACCCGGACAGTGCTCAGTCTGACTCGCGCTCCGATGCGGAGCCCATGCCCCCGCCCAGGACCAGCGCCTCTTCGGTGGGCCTGCTCTCTGTGCTGCGACAGCAGGAAGGTGGCTCTCAAGCCTCTGTGTACACTTCAGCCACAGAAGGGAGGGGCTTTCCAGCCTCGGGGTTGGCAGCTGAGTCAGATGGAGGGAACGGCTCCAGCCAAAACAACACGGGCAGCATCCGCCACGAGCTTCAGTGCGACCTGAGACGCTTCTTTCTGGAGTATGACCGGCTTCAGGAGCTGGACCAGAGCCTCAGCGGGGAGGCCCCCCAGGCCCAGCAGGCCCAGGAAATGCTCAACAATAACCTTGAATCCGAGCGGCCAGGGCCGTCCCACCAGCCCACCCCGCACAGCAGCGAGAACAACTCCAACCTGTCCCGGGGCCACCTGAACCGCTGCCGCGCCTGCCACAACCTGCTGACCTTCAACAACGACACCCTGCGCTGGGAGAGAAGCGCACCCAACTACTCCTCTGGCGAGGCCAGCTCCTCCTGGCAGGTCCCCGGCACCTTTGAGGGCGTGACCGCGAGTGGTGGCCAGCTGCCCCCTCTCGAGCGGACTGAGGGCCAGACGGCCGGCTCCAGCAGGCTGGAGTTGGGCAGCTCTGCTGGCCCGCAGGAGGAGAGGACTGTGGGGGTGGCCTTCAACCAGGAGACGGGCCACTGGGAACGCGTCTACACCCAGGCCAGCCGACCTGGAACTGTGTCACAGGAGGCCTTGCATCAGGACCTGCCGGAGGAGAGCGCCGAGGAGGATTCTCTCAGGAGGTAAGCAGACGCCGCCCGGTCTCCTCCCACGTCCCTTCCTTTTCTCCTGTGCCTCTTCCTTCAGCCCTGTGGGTCTCGGTGGCTGGATCTGGAGCGTTTGGACCCACGCATCTGGTTCTGATCTCCCGAGCCTCCATTGCATCTTCATGGAACAGCTTGCTGTGCTGGCAGAAAGAGAATAAGGCCTGGCAGCCGGAGTCCGGTGACTCTGCTCGCCCCTGTGGTTCTGGTCGGCTCACGTGATGTGTAGCCTAAAGGAGCGTTGTGGGTGAGGCTAGAGAGGCGTGAGGAGGTAGAACCATGACCTTCCTCCACTCTGCTTTTTGGCCTCCTTAAAGGATTGTCTGCAGGGCTGGTTATCGTTAAACAAAACAATATCCTAGAGAGGCTAGGGGAAAAAAATTGCTAATAGTAAAAGAGAACCGTACTTGGGACAGATGAGTGTATTGGGTCTTTGTATTGCTTTGGACAAATTCTTAAACCTTATCTTTTGGAACATTGCAACTTGACAAAAAGGAAAGAAAATAGTATATAGATATATATTGAGGACTATTTTTTTTTCCTGTAGCCATATATATATATATGTTTTGGACAGTAAGTTACTTAAGATTTTTTGAGTAGATCTTCCAGAGGGACATCACCTGCAGTTGGGGAAGAAGAGATTCATAGAAGGAAGGCCTCTCCATACTTGGCTCTGCATCCCGAGCAGCTCTTTCATGGAAGACACAGCGTGGGTGGAGCTGATCGCCCACCTCGTGTTCTGTGTATGGCTGCGTGCACATCTATCTTGATTTATTAGGGACTTCTTTCTGTAATTCTGTAAAGGTCAGATCTAGCGTAATCACCGACTCCCAGAATATGCCTGTTGGATTCAAGCAGCATATTTCTCTGCATTGCATCCTCTGTTGAAGCAACTGAAATTTCTCTGACATAAGCTTCTAACAAGGGTGGGAATATGGATTGTGCACATCATGTACTTGTTATTTTGGGAGGATGCTTTAGAGAGTTGCCCAGTTAATAAGTCTTGTTGAATTACATTTTTTTTTTCTTTCCCCAGCATTCTGCTGGGCACTGTCAGGAGTACAAAAGAAGCTTAGTACCTGGTCTTTGCCCACTGGCAGTATAGAGTGTTGTTGTAGAGGCAAGACTTATTTACATGTAATTATATAAAAAATGTAAATGAGCCAAATGCTTCATTGTATGGTACTGAGACTCAGTGTAGTCTAATTTCAGAGAAAGGGAAGTATCATCAAGAAGGCGTTGCGAAATCAAGCCTTGAAAGAAGGATAGGATCTGGAAAGGGAAAGACCTTTTTATTTTGGGGGAATAGCACATGCTGAGGAAGAGAAGAGTGGTGGATTCTAGATAAAAGCGGTTACTTAAGGGCAATTACTGTGTGAGAACACAGAGAGACTTGGTCATGATAGGAAAGATGAAATGACAGACGGATGCTGTGCCCGTATTGTTGAGGCCAGTTCTGGATTAGTGTCTCCTACGTTGCCGTCTTTGTAATATTTTGCTTCGTATAATGTTCCCTATCAGGAGCCGGAGACTCTGTTCTTCGTTTTTGTCAAGAGGTAAGATGGAGAAGGAAACGTCAACCCACTCCAGTGTTCTTGCCTAGAAAAGCCCATGAACAGAGGAGCCTGGTGGGCTGCAGTCCACGGGGTCGCAGAGTCAGGCCCGACTGAGCTTCTGAGCACACAGGATGGTAGCAAGCATAGTACCTGACATGCAGGAGGCATTCAGGGAGTGTGTTTAAAGGCACCCAGAAAGGACTGTCTTCAGTTACTGCTATTAAAGTCTAGAGTACCTGGTGCTCTGGCACCAGTGCGCTTGTGATTAGCCTTTGTTCATTCTAGTTCTAGCAGAACACGCTTCCTGTGTTGCTGTGCTGAGAAATATCTGAGTCATTTAAAGCAAACTCGACCGTTTGATAATAATTAGAGATACCGATTACTGAGCGCCTAGTCTTGTGTTCTAGCTTTGCATTATTTCTAATGTCTAGAGTAACTCTGTGCAAAGCAGGTGTTAAATTTCCTATCTTCAAGTTGAGGAAAGAGAGGCTCAGAGAAGTCTAGTTTCTTGTTAAAGGTCACACAGTAGGTTGCTGAATGGGTATTTGAACTCTGGTGTGCATAAAAAAGATTTTCCCAAGCTGCTGTCTGTGGTGTATTTCTTCAAGTGATAATATCATTTTTAGGTGAACCATTTTTATGTTTTCTTTCTTTTAATTTTTTGATTACAGAAATCTTCAAACATATAAAAATAAAGTGGTATAAATGAGCTCCATAATATACTTATCACCTGACTCCAGAAATTTTCAACACTTTCGTCTGTACCACCTACCCTTCCTTTCCATCCAGACATCATATAATTTTGTTTGAAAATTCTCCAGTGTGTTTGTAGAGCAGTGCTATCTAATAAAATGTTGTGTATCTGTGCCATCTAGTATAGTATCTACCAGCCACATATGGCCGTTGAGCATTTGAAATGTGACAGGTGTGATCTGAGGAACTACATAGGTAACCACATGTGACTAAAATGTGAATAGTCATCCTTAATAATGTATGCCATTTAAAACCCTGAAACTATTATTAAGGATCTATCAAAATTTTTTGTAGACAAGAGGTAGTATGTATTTGTGGTTTAAATAAGAAGAGTTCAAGTATTTAGAAAATGTATGTTGCAGAAGATGAAACACCTTGTCATCTTGCTGTAAATAATTATATATATGCTTTTTAAATTCAAAATATACAGGTGCATGGTTCTCGTTGTAAGACAGTGTATTAATACAATGGTTGGATGCATTATTTATGGAGTTGCTTCTTTTCAGATGAGCTTGAATGAGATGAGGTGTGTACCGTGAAGGCTGACAGCCTCCTCTGTTATAAAATATTCTCTGCACACCCACTAGAGAAGGGCCGCCACTTCCTCCTAAGCTGAGAGCCTGCGTCTTGGTGAGAGTGAAGCGGCAGCCGCTCCTGCCTCCCGGAGGCCCCGCGCTCGCGCTGCCGGGTGGCCCTTGCTCGAGTTTGCCCAGCAGGTGTCACTGTTGGGCTGTTGCTGCCACTGTTGTTGCTGTTGTTGGGGCTGCAGGGACGAGAAGGCGTAATTGCTGTGTGTGCACATCTTCTTGAAGGGAGGGGGTTTCTTCTTCAGCTTTGTAGGAGGAGATAGTCTAAGGAGGCATGTTTTGATCCTTGCCTCCGCTGATACAATCTATAGTGTTTTCTGATAGTGAGAATACGAAGCAAAAGCGTGTGTATTTCAGTATAGCTCTGTGTTAAACTTAACGGTGATAACCAGCTCACAGTTTATCTCCTTTGCCTGTGGCAGTGGAAAGCGACTCTGACTATAGTCTTGACTCCAGATTACAATTTATAACTTGGATGGCAGGCCCTTTGCTTCACCACGAGAAGCTTCTTCTGGGGTCTGGTCGCCTCTGAGCTAGCAGAAGATGAGGGTACACTGGCTCCTTGCAGCGGGCGTCCCTGTGGCCCTGAAAGGCTGATATTAAGGGAAAGAGGAAAGTAGCTTAAATGGCACCTTAAACCTGGAGACAGTGTAGCGTTTATGTTGCCAGCCTCTGTCTCTCTCTCTTTCTGATTGAAAACCTCTCTTGGTGCTGTAGATCAGTGCCTCAGGGGCTCTTCAGTGGACTTTTCTTTGTAAGAAACTGGAGCTCTGATAGCTCACTTGTAATTATTGTCCCTTGATAAATGTAATCGGTGTGATGTTTATAGGGCCCCGGGAGAAACACTGTTTTAGTTATTTGCCACAGAACTGCGTTGATTAGTTTATTTATTTAAAAATATTTTTTTAATTCATTTAAAAAATCTTTTTAGTTTTGTTTATCTGGCTGGGCCGGGCCTTAGTTGCCGCACTGGGCATCTATAGTCTGGGACCTTTAGTTGCAGTATGCAAATGTTTAGTTGCAGCACATGGGGTCTAGTCTCTCCAGCAGGAATTGGACCCAGGCCCCAACTGCATTGAGGGTGTGGCGTCTTAGCCACTGGACCACAGAGAAGTCCCTTTTCGCGTATGTATTGTTTCATCTGCTTGTCTTTGCCGGCACAGGTCTTCGTTGCCGGGCAGGCTTTGTCTAGCTGTGAGCAGGGCCTGCTCTCCCCGAGGTGCACGGGCTTCTCCTGCAGCGGCTTCTTCAGCCGCAGAGCTCGGGCCCTAAGCTCGGGCTCTCGGGCGCTTGGGCTTCCGTAGCTGTGGCTAACGGGCTCAGCTGCTCCACAGCATGTGGGATCCTCTCCATCAGGGATTGAACCCATGTCTCCTGCATTGGCAGGAGAGTTCTTTACTGCTGAGCCACCAGGGAAAACCCCAATTTTTTTTTTTTTTTTTGGCTACACAGCATGTGGGATCTTAGTTCCCTGACCAGGGATCAAACTGGCATCCATTGCATTGGAAGTAGGAGTTGTAACCACTCAGCTGCCAGGAAGTCCTCGTTATTGCTTTTAAAGTGGTTCCGTTAGGGAAGTTCACTTTTAAAATCTTAACAACTGGGGAATCAAATTTGGGCTAGCTGAAATTACTAGCTGAAATTTACTTCATTTTTCCTCCAGATAGGTAACAAGGCCTTTTGTTGTTCAGTTGCTCAGTCGTGTCCAGCTTTTTGCAGCCCCCATGGACTGCAGCGTGCCAGGCTTCCCTGTCCTTCACTATCTCCCAGAGTTTGCTCAAACTCATGTCCATTGCATCGGTGATGTCTTAGGTCTGAAATATTTACTATAAAATTCTTTGTGTTCTGAGAACAGATGTCTTTTGTCTGTACTTTTTTCTTATGCTAGATGAAGACTGGGGGAAGCCATGGTTATAAGCTTAGAATTTGACCTGGACCCTAGAAGGTTAGAATTGAAAGTCTTCATTAGATTTCTGTGTTGTTGTTGTTGTTGTTTTAAGACTTGGGAGGGGATTGCTTTGTTGGAGCAGCCTGAAACCTCTTGAGGCTTCATGAGCCAGCAACGTGCTTCACCCCTTAGTCTCTCAGCACTAGTCACATGGAGATTCTCCTTGGAGCTGCAGCAGAATGTCACTGATGGAGGCAAATGCATGAATGGCTGTGCTCATGGAGCTAGTCTTGGGTCCACAAGAGGCAGGAGGCAGACAAGAAACGAGGAAAGCACCAGGCTTCTCAGAGGGATTGTAACATGTGCAGGGGTTAACCTCAAGCCGTTCTGTGCCACTGACCTGAGTCTGCAGGGGCTAATATCCCTAAAATCAAGCAACAACAGACTCCGCTTATTCAGAACCTAACCCAGAGGCCTCTTCTCCTCTGGGAAACCTTCTCTGACTGCCCCAGATAATCGCTTTCTCCTCTTCGCTGTTTGTGTCTGGACACAGAACCTTCCTTGTAGTGTCACGGCCATGACAGAACCGTGTCAGCGAGCTCCCAAAGGCAGTGATTGTGCCTTATCCATTAGTGTACCCAGATAGTATCCGGCACACAGTAGGTGCTCAATAAATTGAATTCAAGTTGTCGAATGGAAGTTACATCCTCTATGATTCAGTATGCAGTGTATATCCTTTTTGGCTTTCTTCGTTAAAGGAGAAAAAAAAATCATTCTATCACACCCTTAGTCTCCTGGAGGGTCGTCGGCTCAGTGAGCGCTTGTTGGATAAACCAAGTGCCGTGACCAGAGTTGTGCGTGGTGAGGACACCGTCTGTAGCTCGACTCGGGGGCCCTGGGACTTGCTCTCTGCTGTCGTGCCCCTGAGCTGTGCCTCCGCCTGTGTGTTGCCGGTGCTGGGCCTCTTGTCGGTCTGTGGCACCCGGTCCGCTGGCCTTCAGGCGGCCGTGCTCACCTCCCCAGCTGCACTCTCCCTACAGTGCTCAGGCCCCTCCTGAGCCGTGTTGCTGGAATTGCGTGGCATCTCAGTGACGTTAGTGTCTCCGCCAGCCAGTGCTTGTGTTTTGTTTTTCTCCTTAAATACTCTCTGCAGTCTCAGAGATGGAGCACTTGATCTTGATCAAGTTCAAATTAGATGTGAATAAGCCAAATTAGATGTGAAGGCTCTGTTTCCCGTTTTTGCTTTATGTTTCTTCTCGTTTTCTGTGGAAAGCTTGCGCTGGGTGTGCTTGGGAGTTGGATGTTTGGGGATTGAGGGAAATGGGTTCTCTCATCTTTTTTTTTAAATTCCGTTTTGGGGGCCCCTGAGCATTATTAAACTGAATCCTTTTTTCTTTTAGTTTTGAAATGACTTTAGGTTTTGTGTTGTTTCCTGGGGGCAGGGTCCTTATATTAAGAAAGAGTTTTGCTTTACCCTCTGATTATGCCCCTAAAAATTTGGTGGACTTGTCATCTTTGATAGTCAAATTAAAATAAGCCCTTCCTAACTTTTGGGTTTTTACTCAGATGTTTAGGATTTGAGGACGATGAATAGAGGAGAATTCTTCACCAAGGGAATTTAATATCGGATGGGCAAATCTTGACTTGGTCCTTCTGGGGAAAGAGAACCAGGTTTTGAGAAATCAAAAAAGCTGATGGTGGAATTAAGCAGCTTAGTTTTAAGAGAGTAAGGAAAGCTAGGGAAAGATAAACTCAGGCCCTAAAGGAGGAGGCTCCTATGAGAGAGCATGGGTCTTTTTATATAACCCTGGGTTGGTGAAATAATTACTCTGGTCAATTTATTCATTCATAAATAGACAAATATTTGCTAAGTACCTGTGGGCTGTACTATATATTATTTAAACACAGCATCAAGTCTCTTAGTCTAATGGGAGAAAGTAAATAAACACGTAAATAAGATAGCTAGTATACCAGGTGGTGGTAAATTCTATGGAGAAAACTATTTTAAAATGTAGAGGTTTCTAGGGTGGAAGTTTGCAGTGTTAAATGGGGTCATCAGAGGAAGTCTGGTAAGGTGACATTGGAGCAGACTCCTCTTCCTTTAGGCAAGCAAGGGAGAAACCTCTGTAGAGATAGGGGCAAGGACGTTCTCGGCAGAGAAGGACAAGTCAAATTCCCTGAAACGCTTGGCAGGAGCACAGCGAAGGATGGCATGATAGAAGATGAAGTTAGAGAGGTAATGGGGACCAGATTATGTGGGCCTTCTAAGCCATTTAAGGGATTTTACATCTTACTCAGAGAGATTTGGGAAGCCTTGGGAAGTGGAGTTGCATGATCTTATATTTTAAAAGGATCTCTGTGGCTGCTGATTGACAGTAGACTGAAGAGGCTCTGCTAAATAGGGTAAATTAAAGTTAGGCCAGCAGCACACACTTTGGGATTAATTTGTGTCTGTATTTTGTGGTGAAAACCTGAAGGCGGGAGTCAGTCATTGTGTCAGAATTAGAAGGACCTTAAATGTTTGGATGAGAGTTGCCAAATAAATAAAGAAATAAAGCCTCTTGGCAGTCATATTATCTGCAATGCCTCACCCCCATTCCCCAACCATGACAGCATGTTATTAAAAGTGAGAAAGGAGAGCCTGAAAGTTTATAGTGAGCAAGGGATCATAAATGGAAATTGTGAGATGCCTGGCTTTTCTTATTTTTTTTTTTTGCTCACAAAACTAATATGAATTCGTTTGTAACAATTCAAACATAGAAATGTGTGATTTATCTATCTATAGTACATATCCTTTGCCGTGCTAACCACTGTTAACAACTTGTGTGTTAACTTCACAATTTTTTTCTATGCAAATGAAAACACATTTTTCTTCATTTATAAAAATGGGATCATGCTACGTCTACTGTCCCGCCACGTACATATTTCACTTAGCGTGTCGCGGCCATTTTTCCGTGTTGATGTGTCTGGATGTGGTGCGTTCTTTTTACCAATGGCATAGTATCCCCACAATCACGGCGCGCTCGTTGCGTCCCCTGCTGATGGAGTCTGCGTGGTTTCTGGGTTTGTGCATGGAGGCAGCGCGGCAGCATCTTTGTGGACTTGTGCAGGTGCTCCTAGAGGAGAATGCATTTTCAGAGCCTCCGTCGCTGGCACTGAAGCGTTGAACATTGTTAATGGCAACTGAAAATTAATTCTATTCATTACTACTAATTTAAAACATATAAAATAACATTTTCTGTTTTAGTGAACATAATTTCGTAGATATTCGTAAATTCATAGATAGGGAGGGCTTTTAATCCTGTGGTCCCCGCCCCTTCCCGCCCCTCCCATAAAGTCTTAAATTTCTTAGCAGAAAATCCTACCACTGGGTTTTTCAGGAGTCTGATCCTCCAAGTTGAGAATGACTTCTGTGTGGTTTTTTTTATTGTAAACATCTGCTACCTGGAGGTATTCCTATGCTTTTTCTTCTCCAACGGCTGTGTATGAGGGAGACATAACCTTGGTTTCACCTTTGACATTCCCTTGACTTACTGGCTCCGGGTCACCTAGTCTTCCTGGCCTTGCTAAATGATCCAAAGAAGCCGGATATCTGTTGCCCATCATGAGGTGGTAGCATTTAGATATTTATTTGTTTTCAGGGATGGTTAAAACCCATTTCTCTCTTTGGAATTTGAGGGTGAGGATAGAGCAGAGGAGATGGTGGCCATTGCTGTTAGTCTTTTCCCCTTTCTCTGCTCATCTGCCCAACCAAGTCACATTGTAGTTGAGCCTCTGAATCCTGAGTGATCCCTGGTTGTGTCTTCTGTATCAGGGATTGGGACTTTCTGTGTGAAGGGCAAGCTTGTAAGCATTTCAGGCTCTGAGTGGGCCATATGGTCTCTGCCGCAAATGCTGAACTTTGCCGTTGTAGCACAAAAGTAGCCACAGACCGTACGGAAGTGAATGAGTGTGGCTCCGTGCCAGCAAAAGCTTCACTTATGGACACAAATGCGAAGTTTTATATAATTTTCACATGTCATGAAATAGTCTTCCTTTGATGTTTTTCAGCTATTTAAAAATATAAAAGCCATTCTTAGCACATGGGCTGTACAAAAACAGGCAGCAGGCCAGATTTGGCCGGCAGGCTGTGGCTTGCCAATCCCTGCTTTTGTGAGCATGACTTGGAATGGAAGGGAGTCAGGTGCTATGGTAATGAAAGGCGCTCTGAGAATGAGTCCCGGAAGAGAGGTAGTGGGCTCTCGCACTTGTTCCCTCTGTCTGTACTTTGGACTGGATGTCCTAAGTACTTTGCTCTTGTGAGATTTCTTTGACGGCTTAAGTGCAGGAAGAATTTCTTTGTTTCCTCTGCTCTCTGCCCGGAAGCAAGGTTTTCTGACCTTGCTCCTTATCTATCTTGGGAATCGCTGGCAAGTGAGGAGGCTTGCCCTGGTGTTGGGGAGGGTGTGAGCCTCCGGGTCGTCCAGCCCTTCCCCTACTGTAGGTCAGATCAGCACCTGCTGGGCTGATGTGAATTATCCCCCACCATTCCTCTCTGGCTGCGTGGTGTAGGGAAGGCTGTGTGCTTTGTACATGCACATGGAGAACTTGACAAGATGTAATCACTGCCAGTTCGGAGTGCTGGAGTGCAGCAGGGACCCCGGTGGGGTCTGTATGTGTACTGAAAAATCCATCTGCAGCGGTTTCCCGTGTCTCATTTACCCCCTTCGGGCCCCCTCCTCTCCTGGATCTGTGCAGAGAAGTGCTCTAAAGGATGCGTTGGAGGTTTTGCTGAAGGCGATAACACCAGGTGTGCGGGGTTCTGTTTGCGTCCTGTATTTTGCTTATTGTAATCGGTCCCAGCCCCTCAGGGCTGTGCAGGTAGCTGCTCCCCCTCCTCTTGGGCTTCTTATGTATTTATGGGGTGGAGGTGGGGGGAGTTCCAGTCCATCTTTGCTCCTTCTTGGAAGCACCTGACAGTGTGTTCACACGAGCATTTTGGCTCTAGTGGGTGGGTCTGTAACATTCGCCCAGAGATTGCGGAGTAGCCTTCAGATACGTTTGTTT
Source organism: Madoqua kirkii (assembly GCA_006408675.1). NCBI lineage: Eukaryota > Metazoa > Chordata > Mammalia > Artiodactyla > Bovidae > Madoqua > Madoqua kirkii. The sequence continues at coordinate 43,942 of SJYC01104710.1, forward strand.
GGCACTTACACTATTACTAAAAATTTTATTTTTTCCTACATAAATCAAGATTTCTGGATTCTATAGGTAAAAAAACGTAAAAATGGACCTCATCCATTTCCATTTCCTGCTTAATTCCAATTTTGTGTTGGTTCCCACTGCATTAGCTAAAGCAAGTCTTAAGTTCCCTACCACTTAGCTCCACCAGGGGGAGACACTGAACATGGCAGGACTCTCTCCTCTACCTCACCCCTCCTGCCTAATTCACCCACCAAGGGCGCCCCTGCTGGCTGTAGGCTGACATGCTGACAACCTCCTCACCTGAGAAGCTGCCTGACTTTTTTTTTAATAGCAACAATTAATAAACTCCTCCTCTGTTTCCAAAGAGGGAAAGTGGGGGTGCCAAGCTCATTTGCTGGCTGGGACACAGTTGAGTGCGCGGATCTCTGTCATGTCAGGTTATGCAGTATGAAAATAACCTTCCTTTAGTGATGGACTTGTGTAAAATCTTGGACAAGACTGTCTGCACCTCTCCCTGTGAGCAGAGCGCCTTGGACAGAGGCATGGGTTTCCGTGACGAGGTTGTTGATTTGGATGTCAACCTGCCAGTGAATTAAAATCAAGTTAGGAGCAGGAGCAGAAGATGAATAAAGGGGTCAAAGGTGGAGAGTGTGGCGGTGGCATGGAAGACAGTTGCAGCTTGCTAGCACTGTGTGCTTTTCCTTTGCTGCATCACAGAGGATGAGTGTGAATCTTTTTGCCTCTTCTGCTTTTTTTCCTCCCCTCCACGTGGTCATACACGTTTCTCAGTTTTCCTCTATCTCCCTGCTGTCTCCTTGGGTCACTTCACCTCTTCGTTTCTTTGTTCTGATGGCAAATGTAACCTATTTGGGGGTCTTTTTTTTTACTGTGATAAAAAAAGAAACACATAAGTTGACCCTCTTAATTTTTTAGTGTACAGTCTTGTTAAGTCTACGCACAGCGCTGTGCAGCAGATCTCTAGAACTGTTTCTCCCTGCAAGAGTGAAATGATCATGGAGCGGTTCTCATTTCCCCGTCCCATCACTCCCTGGCAACCACAGTTCAGCTTTCTTTTTCTATGAGTTTGATTGCCTTAGATCCTCATATAAGTGGAATCATGCAGTGTTTGTCTTTTTTTGATTGGCTTGTTTCACTTCGCATAATGTCTTCAAGGTTCTTCCATGTTTTAGCGTAGGACAGGATCTCCTCCTTTTAAACAGCTGAATAATATTCAGTTGTGTATATATACCGCATTTGCTTTACCCATTCATCTACGTGCGGGCCTTTAGGTTGCTTCCACACCTTGGCTGTGTGAATAATTCTGCAGTGAACATGGGTGTTCAGATGTCTCTGAGATTCTGCTTTCAGTTCCTGTGGATATACACTCAGAAGTGATATTGCTGGGTTTTATGGTAGCTGTATTCTCAACTTTTTGAGGAACTGCAGTGCTCTGTGTCAGCAGCTGCACAGTTTTACAGTTCTACCAACAGTGTGCAGGAGTTCCTATTTCTCCATTTCCTCATCAGAACTGTTATTTTCTGTGGGTTTTTTGGGGTTTTTGTTTTGTTTTTTTTCTTTTGGAGAGCTGCATCTTAATATTCATGAGATGATATGTCATTCTGGGTTATTTGTTTTGGCACTTACACTATTACTAAAAATTTTATTTTTTCCTACATAAATCAAGATTTCTGGATTCTATAGGTAAAAAAACGTAAAAATGGACCTCATCCATTTCCATTTCCTGCTTAATTCCAATTTTGTGTTGGTTCCCACTGCATTAGCTAAAGCAAGTCTTAAGTTCCCTACCACTTAGCTCCACCAGGGGGAGACACTGAACATGGCAGGACTCTCTCCTCTACCTCACCCCTCCTGCCTAATTCACCCACCAAGGGCGCCCCTGCTGGCTGTAGGCTGACATGCTGACAACCTCCTCACCTGAGAAGCTGCCTGACTTTTTTTTTAATAGCAACAATTAATAAACTCCTCCTCTGTTTCCAAAGAGGGAAAGTGGGGGTGCCAAGCTCATTTGCTGGCTGGGACACAGTTGAGTGCGCGGATCTCTGTCATGTCAGGTTATGCAGTATGAAAATAACCTTCCTTTAGTGATGGACTTGTGTAAAATCTTGGACAAGACTGTCTGCACCTCTCCCTGTGAGCAGAGCGCCTTGGACAGAGGCATGGGTTTCCGTGACGAGGTTGTTGATTTGGATGTCAACCTGCCAGTGAATTAAAATCAAGTTAGGAGCAGGAGCAGAAGATGAATAAAGGGGTCAAAGGTGGAGAGTGTGGCGGTGGCATGGAAGGACAGTTGCAGCTTGCTAGCACTGTGTGCTTTTCCTTTGCTGCATCACAGAGGATGAGTGTGAATCTTTTTGCCTCTTCTGCTTTTTTTCCTCCCCTCCACGTGGTCATACACGTTTCTCAGTTTTCCTCTATCTCCCTGCTGTCTCCTTGGGTCACTTCACCTCTTCGTTTCTTTGTTCTGATGGCAAATGTAACCTATTTGGGGGTCTTTTTTTTTACTGTGATAAAAAAAGAAACACATAAGTTGACCCTCTTAATTTTTTAGTGTACAGTCTTGTTAAGTCTACGCACAGCGCTGTGCAGCAGATCTCTAGAACTGTTTCTCCCTGCAAGAGTGAAATGATCATGGAGCGGTTCTCATTTCCCCGTCCCATCACTCCCTGGCAACCACAGTTCAGCTTTCTTTTTCTATGAGTTTGATTGCCTTAGATCCTCATATAAGTGGAATCATGCAGTGTTTGTCTTTTTTTGATTGGCTTGTTTCACTTCGCATAATGTCTTCAAGGTTCTTCCATGTTTTAGCGTAGGACAGGATCTCCTCCTTTTAAACAGCTGAATAATATTCAGTTGTGTATATATACCGCATTTGCTTTACCCATTCATCTACGTGCGGGCCTTTAGGTTGCTTCCACACCTTGGCTGTGTGAATAATTCTGCAGTGAACATGGGTGTTCAGATGTCTCTGAGATTCTGCTTTCAGTTCCTGTGGATATACACTCAGAAGTGATATTGCTGGGTTTTATGGTAGCTGTATTCTCAACTTTTTGAGGAACTGCAGTGCTCTGTGTCAGCAGCTGCACAGTTTTACAGTTCTACCAACAGTGTGCAGGAGTTCCTATTTCTCCATTTCCTCATCAGAACTGTTATTTTCTGTGGGTTTTTTGGGGTTTTTGTTTTGTTTTTTTTCTTTTGGAGAGCTGCATCTTAATATTCATGAGATGATATGTCATTCTGGGTTATTTGCAGGGTTATTTCCCTGATGATAAATGATGCTGAGCATCTTTTCATGTTTGTTGACCATTGTATATATTCTTTGGATAAATGTCTATTCTAGGCCTTGGCCCATTTTTTAAAATTGGGTTTTTGGTTGTTTTTAACTTATTGGAGTTCTTTATATATTCTGGATATTAACCTTTTATCTGATAAGTAGCTTATGAATATTTTGTCCTGTTCTGTAATTTGCTTTTTTATTCTGTTGTTTCCTTCGCTTAAGTTTTAAAAATTTGATGCAGTCCCAGTTGTCTGTTTTTACTTTTATTACCAGTGTTTTTTTGAGTGTTGTATCTAGGAAATCATTGCTCATTCCAATGTCATAAAACTTTCCCCCTATATTTTCTCATAAAACTTTCCCCCTGTCTGTGAATTTTATAGTTTTAGGTCATATGTTTAGGTTTTTAGTCCATTTTGAGTTAATTTTTACCTTGGCATAAAATAAGGGTCCATCTTTATTCTTTTGCATGTAGATAGATAATTTTCTCAGTACCATTTTTGAAGACTTCTTGCCCTCATTGTCAAACATCATTTGACCATATACACAAGGGTTTATATCTGGGTTCTCTATTCTATTCCATTAGTCTATATGTCTATCATTATGCCAGTACCATACTGTTTTAATTACTGTAGCTTTGCGTTATGATTTGAAACCAGGAAGTGTTGGGCTTCCAGCTAGGTTCCTCTCTCACAAGATTATTTGACTAGTCAGAACTCTTTTTGAGATTCCATATGAATTTTAGGACTTTTTTTCTCTTTCTGCAAAAAAAAAAAAAAGCCATTGGGATTTTGATAGAGATTTTATTGAATCTGTAGATTGCTTTGGGTATTATAGACATTTAAACAATATTAAGTCTTGTAATCCATAAACATGAGATGTCTATTGTTTCATTAATTTTTTTCAGTGGTGTTTTATAGTTTTCGGTGTATAAATCTTCTACCTCTTTGGTTAAGTTTATCCCTACGTATTTTATTCTTTGTGATGCTATTATAAGTAGGAGTATTTTCTTAATTTCCCTTTTAGCAGATGTAAATCTTTAAAATTAAAACAAAAGGAACTTTTTTTTTTAACTTCAGAAGTGTGTTTTCCCAGAAGTGCAGCACTCTTTCTTTTTTGCATGCTTTTCTGATTCCTTTTCCTACTGCCTCTTGTGAGTTCTCAAAATTGAGACAGAAGCTTGACAGATCATTTTCTGTTACTCGTTGAAGGCAAAGGACCATTGCTATAATTGTCGTCCTAACAGAATTATTGAATTTTTTTGTTTTGTTTTTATTTAATTTTTAAAAGTTTAATTGAAGTATAGTTGATGGCACCCCACTCCAGTGCTCTTGCCTGGAAAAGCCCGTGGACGGAGGAGCCTGGTGGGCTGCAGTCCATGGGGTCGCTAAGAGTCAGGCATAGCTGAGCGACTTCACTTTCACTTTTCATTTTCATGCATTGGAGAAGGAAATGGCAACCCGCTCCAGTCTTCTTGCCTGGAGAATCCCAGGGACGGGGGAGCCTGGTGGGCTGCCGTCTATGGGGTCGCACAGAGTCGGACACGACTGAAGCGACTTAGCAGCAGCAGCAGGGCAACTAAATCTGACAGTTGGGTTAGGTGGTGCTGTTTTGGGCCTGATAAGATTGGGGGCAGGAGAGAGGTGTCCATATGTGAGAATGGGTTTCTTGTGCGATCTTTGGCCAGTGGTCCTCAAAGTGTGGTCCTCAGACCAGGAACATGAGCAACTCCTGCTGATGTTAGAAATGTGAGTTTCTGGGCTCATTCCAGACCTACTGAATCAGAAACTGGGGGTGGGAGGCATGCAGTCTGTGTTTTTAACAAGCTCTCCAGATGATTTTGATATGCACCAAGTTAGAGAACAGTTTTAGACCATCTAGGAACTCTTACTATTTATTTATTAATTTATGCTTATAATTATCTCTTTATTTGTGTTCGGCTGCACTGGATCTCCGTTGCTGCACAGATTCTCTCTGGTTGTGATGAGCAGGAGCTCCTCTTTGTTGCAGTTGAGGGCTTCTCATTGCCATGCCCCCCTTGTTGCAGTGCCCAGGCTCTAGGCACTCGGGCTGCAGTCGCTGAAGCACACGGGTTCGGTAGTTGGCCTCACGGGCCCCTGAGCACTCGGGTTCAGTACTTGAAGCACACGGGTTCGGTAGTTGGCCTCACCGGCCCCTGAGCACTCGGGTTCAGTACTTGAAGCACACGGGTTCGGTAGTTGGCCTCACGGGCCCCTGAGCACTCGGGTTCAGTACTTGAAGCACACGGGTTTGGTAGTTGGCCTCACGGGCCCCTGAGCACACAGGCTGCAGTCGTTGCTGTGCGCCAGCTCAGTAGTTGGAGCACACGGGCTTAGTTGCTCCTCAGCATGTGGAATTGTCCCGGACCATGGATTGAACCCATGTCCCCTACATTGGCAGGAGGATTCTCAACCACGGGACCATCCGAGAAGTCCTAGACCATCTAGATTCTAAACTCTTACCATCACAACCATCATCTCATCCCTAAATCTCTAGTGTACTAAAATTCCTTTGCATTATCTATCACCTTTATTTTTCCTTTTCCTCCTGTCCCATGTTGTAGTGTTGCTTTAACTCGTAATCTCCTTACATTCTCCCTCTTTTCTTTTCTTGTGATGGATTCTAATAGAAAGAGTTGAATTTGAGCAACCTTGGATTCAAATTCTGGCCCTATTCTCTGACCCTGCGGAGGTTAAGGATCCTCTCTGAACCTCAGTTTCCTCAATTTTAAAGTTACTGTGATGCACGTTAAATGAGGTAAGTGTCAGTTGCTTTTACACATTCAGATGCTCAAGAAATGCCAGCTCTCCTCTCTTTTCTCTGTTATCTCTCTGCTCAAAAAATAAACAAAGTCCCTAAACAACAACAACAAAACTCCTTTTGCTGTGACACATTTCCTACAGGTCATTTTCTTTCCTGTGTTAGTATCCTTTTTTTTCCCCCAAGACTTCAGCCTTCATGGTGTGCTTGTGAAATCTCACCATATAGAATTGAAGTAAACCAAGTACATAAAAAAGTGAGGTGCCACGTAAAGAGCGGATGAGGAGCGGCGTTGGGATAGCGCTGGTGCCAGTTACTCCCATCAGTCACTTGCAGCAGACACAGTGAGGTTCTGTTTTAGAAAGTGCAATAATGCAGGAAGTGGTCTGGTTCATAGCAGGGGAATGGAATATTATCTTCATTTTTCCTGCACTCTATCATAATGATACGTGCAAAAGAAACTGGTTCTGCCTCTTGATAAGAGAGGGAGGACAAACAGCCTTAATTTCCCAAGTTCTAAGGGCTCCTTCTGTATTGAGAGCGAGCCATCCAGGGCAGAAGTGTGTTCAGAAAGGAGAGCCTGACTGGGACAGGTAGAAAAGAGCAGAAAGTTTTTCTTTTGACATTGACTCTTTTGACCAGAACCAAGACCTCATGCTTTGGACACAGTGAGCAAGTTTGCCCTGAGCTTTATTGTTTAAGGTCTGTTTCCTAAATGTCTTAATCAGTGTCTGTTTTGGTAGCTGAAGTTCCCTTGAGTACCAATACAATTAATTTAGGCTTGTGAGCTAACCTTTTTATGCTGCTGTTGTAGCTAACTTGAAAGTTCTAGAAGATCAGGACCTATTTCCTTCATCTACTGACGCATAACCAAAAAAAAAAAAACAAAACCAAAAAACCTGCTGCTGCTGCCAAGTCGCTTCAGTCGTGTCCGACTCGGTGCGACCCCAGAGACAGCAGCCCACCAGGCTCCCCCGTCCCTGGGATTCTCCAGGCAAGAACACTGGAGTGGGTTGCCATTTCCTTCTCCATTGCATCAAGGGAAAAGTAAAAGTGAAGTCGCTCAGTCGTGTCCGACTCCTAGCGACCCCATGGACTGTAGCCTTCCAGGCTCCTCCGTCCATGGGGTTTTCCAGTGACTTAAAAATAGCAGTTTTATATCTTGCATTGTTCTTTGGGTAGAAGGGAGGTCAGTTGGGAAGTTCTGCTGGTCTTGCTTGGGGTCTCTCAAGTCAACAGGAAGTGCAGTTAGAACAGCCAGGCCTCTCAAGGACTTCTCTTTCCTGTGGCCTCTCCAACAGAGGAGCCAGACTTTTAAGGGCTTCCAAAAGTGACGGTTCCAAAGGGAGGAAAGGAAAGCTGTCAGTTCTCTTCAAGGCTTAGACCCAGAACTCTCTGTGTTCTCTTGATTAAAGCAAATAAGAGGCTAGTCTGCATTCAGTGCGAGAGGAGACCACACAGGGGCAAGAATGCCAAGAAGTATTGTTCTCTGGTCCCTCTTCAGATACTAGCTACTTCAGAGACCATGTCCATTTTATAGACTGCTGTATACCCAATAACAAAACACTCACTAATTATCTGTGGTTTGAATCAGTGGTTGGATGGACCAACAGCCAGATTGGTGGGTGGCTGACTGACTGCTCGTGTTGGTTTATTTGGGTGAGGCTCACGTGATTCTTAGGGCTGAAACACCCGTGTTCATGCCTTCATAGAACCGGTCCTTCCTCAGCACATGTCCTTCTAGGAAACCGCTTTTTAGGAACAGTGACTTGCCTGGCCGTGTGTTCCCTGCAGATACTTTTGGAAATTGTCATCCAGGAAAAGAGAAAAAACCCCACTATTTATTAGGCTGTGTACTGGCTACTAATGTTCTTACTTAATCATAACAACCTTGTGAAATAGGCATTTCCCATTATATTTGGATGCTGAGGATAATGAACTTGCCAGAGGTCACACAGCTAATAAGTGACCCAAGATCACGAGTTAAACTGCAATTTGTTTTTAAAGCAAAGCATTGACTTGCCTCATATATTAGTTATTCAGAGCTTCCCTTCATTAATCTCCGAGTATTAAGATATATCACAGGGTTTCTCAAAAGCAGCACTATCAACATTTCAGGCCAAATAATTCTTTGTCGGGGAGTTGGGGAGGAATGTCCCTGCATCTCAGGGTGCAGCACCCTGGCCTTTGCCCACTAGGTGCCAGTGTACTCCCCCCATCCAATTTCAGCTTCCGAAAATGTCTCTAGATACAGGTCCCCTGGGGGATACCCCTCCCACTGAAAACCAGTGATAAGGTATTTCATGATTTTCTGTCCTTTCACCTTGGCTGTTTTTTGATACTGTATTTCACAAAGAGCTTGCAGTGGCTTCAAACTGCCTTATTTTTATAATTGTTATAATCATGCTGCCTGGTTCTGATACTCTTGAGTCCTGCCTTTCTCTCATTGCCTCTCTCCTTTTTCGCCTTGTCTATTTGCTTTTGTCTGATTCTGCTAAATAAAATAATGCAGGTGGATCGAGTGTTTGTGAGGACGTTTTTACACAGGTATCGATTCTGCAGGCATTCACATCTCTGAGGTTATAACCGTTAGTGCTGGTGGAAAGAAGGCAGTTTGCATCTTCTGCATATAGTGGAGGGGACGGGGATGCATCCTGGTTAGCACATTGGGAATTAAATGGCTTCCAGGCTCCATGGAGTTAATCTTCATGGTAGAGCTGATTGAGGTGCATGTGCAGTTCTTTTGGAAAACGGGGGTGGAGAGTGGAAATTGCAGTTTTTCTCCTAATTGTACTTGAGGTGTCATTTATGACAATTTCATGTTGTCTAGACAGAGAAATGGTAGAGAGATTATTCCAGTGGAGTCAAATGCTCAGTCCAGAGGGAATCAGGAAGGTTGCTAAGTCAAGATCAGGGTGGAAGGGCAAGTAGTGTACTCCCAGAGGCGAATCAGTGAAAATCGAATGTCACTGAGAGAAGCAGTTCAGTGTGAACCCAGGATGTAAGAAAAGTGATTGTACTCTGAGCTTCGGGTTAGCTCCAGGGCTAACAGTGGATTGTTTGGGGGCCCAGCTGGACTCTCTGCCCTCTTTTCTATTTCTGTAGACTCCAGAAACCTCATTACTTGAACAGACATGCGCCAGGAAGGCTGCCCCTCGGCCTCTGGCTGATAAATGCCCCAGCCCGCTGTGCAGTCCTTTTTCCCTCACTCTCGTTAGGCTTCATGTGCTAACTTCCCTTCGCCATCCTGATGTTGACCCTAAGGTCTTACTTCATATTATAGAGTATAGTGTTTGCAGGATACCCAGGTCAGTGGAACAGATGACCCTCATCGAGGGTTTTAAAAATTTCAGATCAGGAATGTGAATGTGAAAAATCGTCTGAGAAGAAGCACACGGTTTGCTGTTACTGAAGCCGTCAGTGATTATATCCTGCAGCCTTTGTAGTATTAGTAGGTCTAGAGATAGACTTTTTTTTGGAATTATCTATTATTCTGAATAAAATTAGCTGAGAATTCCAGGATTATTGAATTCTGTAAATGTCTTCTTGATTCGGGGGGAAACCAGTCAAGTAGGACACACCGCCTCCTAGTTGACGTCCACACTTGCACGTCGTGGCTGCTGCTTGCTAGTATGTGTGCACGTGAGTATCAGAACCAGCCGTCGAACTTGTCATTGATATGATCCTACTTATCCTCTGGTGAAAAGCCTCTGATCTAAATTCCTACTTTAAAACGTCTGATCTGTGGGCCCACCTCCCAAGTCTCACAAAGAAAGAACTGGGGACAGCATAAACATGTCCGTGTAGATGACCTTGGACCTTTGAGTTCAGATGCTGACAAAAGTGAGTTTTTATTGTAAATGGAAGCTTCATACCTATAGTGTGATGTGTTGAGGATACACAGGAGCTAAGTATAGCACTAACCAATCTTTTTACAAATGTATTAAAAATAACCCACCATGTATGTTCCAGTATAGAATGAAATTTTTTAAAAGTAAAAATACCTCAGGGCCTCACGGTCAGCAGAGGGTCAGATGTTTGCAGAGGGATCTAGCTGACTTTTCAGGCAAGACTTTTGTGCAGCTGGACACACGGTTGCACATCCCATACGAATTGTTCCCAGCTCCCTTCCTCTTGGTGTCTGTGACTGTGCTGTGCTCTGATGTTTTGCCATCTCTTGCTCACTGCAGAAAGACATTGAGGAATATGTTAATGTTTGGTACAGACGTTTTCAAGCCTTTCTGGTGAAAAGCCTTTATTTTGAGCCCTGTGAATTGTTTATGCTTGATGGTGGTAAAATAAGGCTGGCCGCACAACAGGCACCGTGCGCTCTTTCTGTCGCGTGTCTGTCTTCTCCCCGAGGTTCGCCTTCTAGCGGAGCCGCCTTGCCTTGGTCTGCCCCACAGCAGGGGCAGGAATCGCCTGGCAGGCCCTGCTGGCAGCTGCATCATGTGCCCTAAGCGCACCCCTAGAACTCAGGGCCCTGCAGGGATCAGATGAGTGCCTGTCGTTGGATAACTTAAGTGATAATTGCCACTGTGTGAAATGGGGAGGCTTGGATGCCTCCGCTGTAAAGCAGAGATGTCAATTTGGAAATCATAATAGAGGTGTCGTTTCAGAACACACAATCATTTTTCACTAAGAAGAAGGGCTTGTCATCCCCCAGCCCTGGCACGCGCTGAGGCAGAGGTCTGGGGCTGGCGGAGCAGGTGCAGGCGCGAAGGAGGCAAGAGCGTGTCCAGGCTTCTTTGGCCTCCCCCCCCTTCACCGCCCCTGAAAACGCTGCCCTCTCCCCTGCGAGCTCTCCGTTGGCAGTAAGCTGTCAGGGAGCATCGGTGGTAGTTTCCCAGGCAAGTAGCCAGCCTCTGACTTTATGATTTAATAAGCCTCCCAGGGACCGGGCTGCACCGCGTTTATCAGGACAAGCATGTCAGCACTTTAACCTGAGCGGCTGAAGTGACCCGAGGGGTGAAGACTGATGTCAGCGGTTTCTGAGAAACTAGTCCCTTCAGGAATTTCTGTGTGAGGTTTTGGACATCCAAAAACCTTGTCTGAAAGGCACGGGGTCAGTGGCAGGCAGTCAGATATGTCTTCTTGCTTATTCTTCCAAATCTTCTCAGTCTTGCTGGTTCACTCTCCTTAGATATTTACTAGCTGAGAGGGTTCAACCGCAGTGAGGGATGAGGGAAGCGAGGGGGAGCTTCTGACCGGAGGAGTCAGATATTTGAGCTTTGAAGGATTTTTATAGGCAGAGATGGGGAAGAACTTTCCAGAAAGAAGGAATGGCCAAACTAAAAACAGGGGTGACATAGTGAGGGGTGTGTTTAGGATGGCTAGACTAGTAGGTCTCCCACTGGGGCCTGAAGTCCAGACTGTCTTTATGACAGTGCTGGGATGGTCTTTGTCTTTTTCACTGCTTGCGCTTTTGTATTCCATTTTCCTCCGCTTTAATCGCAAATATAGTACATATTGGTAAATAAACCCATATGAGCAAAAGCTTTTCAATAATTCTTAAGAGTGTTAACTGTATATAAACTAGATAACTAATAAGGCCCTACTGTGTATCACAGGGAACTTGACTCAATACTCTGTAATGACTTAAATGGGTTAAGAATCAGAGAAAGTGGATATATGTATAACTGATTCACTTTGCTGTATACCTGAAACTATACAACACTGGAGATCAATTTTACTCCAGTAAAGTTTTTTTTTAAGTTTTAAAGGAACTCTGAGACAAAAAGTTTGAAAACCACTGGACCAGAGCTTACAGTATGTTCAGAAGGAATGAGAAGTTGGACTGCCCAGCTTTAAGTGCCATGCTGAGGAATTTGGAGTTTATTCCCTAAGCAGAAGGGAGTTGTTCCTTTGAGCTCGGCTCCCCTGAACTGGACTAGCACGTGTCACGCACACACCAGAGCCACACTGGGAAATGACTCATCAGGTGTGGGGCACCAGTGGCGTCCTGTCAGTAGCTCCTAGGAGCAGTTGTGGAGAAGGTGATGGCACCCCTCTCCAGTACTCCTGCCTGGAAAAGCCCGTGGACAGAGGAGCCCGGTGGGCCGCAGTCCATGGGGTTGCTAAGAGTCGGACATGATGGAGCGACTTCACTTTCACCTTCATGCATTGGAGAAGGAAATGGCAGTGTTCTTGCCAGTGTTCTTGCCTGGAGGATCCCAGGGACGGGGGAGCCTGGTGGGCTGCCCTCTGTGGGGTCCCACAGAGTCAGACACGACTGAAGCGACTCAGCAGCAGCAGCGGCAGTGTTGGAGAAGTCTGTACATGTTTGTTGGCTTTAGTTTGTTGATTTTCTGTGTGATCTGACAACCAGTTTAAAAGCATATCTTTAGGATATAGTTGTTTATTAAGGAAGAGTTGTCCCTGGCTTGTTTATTCCGTCTAGACAGTTACCCAGACTTCCTGCTTCTCAATCCTAATGTTTAGCGAATTTGAAAGAAAGTTTCTTTCCTTTTGGATAACCCGTTTCATCTGCCCTGACAGCAACTTTGTTCTTTTCCAGAGCTTTTTTCTACTACTATTTTTTATTATTTTCTTAGTCATCAAAGGATACAGCTGATCTACAGAACCCTTGTACAGATTCAGGGCATTAATTGAGTCAGGAAGAAATAGCTGTATTCATATAAAATATTAGGAGTTTTGTAGCTTAAATTGTCTTCCTGTTGACATGATTTTAGTAGGGCACAATGTTAATTTTTGATGACTTACTCTAGTGTGTGATACTTTGATTTTAAGTTTTCCTGTTCCTTTCCATGATGACTCCACCTTTTACTTTAGAGCATGAATGGCCAGATTTTTTTCTTTTCTGTAAAGGGCTGCTGCTGCTGCTAAGTCGCTTCAGTCGTGTCCGACTCTATGCGACCCCATAGACAGCAGCCCACCAGGCTCCCCTGTCCCTGGGATCCTCCAGGCAAGAACACTGGCATGGATTGCCATTTCCTTCTCCAATGCATAAAAGTGAAAAGTGAAAGTGAAGTCGCTCAGTCGTGTCCGACTCTTCACGACTGCGTGGACTGCAGCCCACCAGGCTCCTCCGTCCATGGGCTTTTCCAGGCAAGAGTACTGGAGTGGGGTGCCATTGCCTTCTCCCTGTAAAGGGCTAGGCAGTATGTATTAGAGGCTTATTATAGGCCTATCCCTATCTAGACTACTCAACTCTGCCTTCCTAGCTCCAAAGCAGTCACAGACAATATTTAAATGAATGGTTATGGGTGTGTTTGGATAAAACTTTATTTATAAAAGCAGGCAGCTGGCCGAGTGCCTGTAGTTTGCCAAACCTGCTTTTTAGAGGCAATTTGCTATTCTGAAGAAAGTCTTTTTTTAAGAAGTGAGTGATTCTTTTGCAAATGAGTAGTTTTCTCTTTAGTTTTCAGTGCTTTACTTTTAGATTTTGTATATTTGATGTTTTAAATCTTGAAATAATTTCAGACTTGCGGAAAAGTTGCAAAAATAGTGCGAAGAATTCCCCTTATACTGTTCACTCACATTCACTGTATGTTAACATTTTACCACATTTTCTGTATTATTTTCTCTCTTTTGCTGTATCTATATATGAATATGATTATGCTTTTATTTGTTTAGTTTTAATATTTTAAGTTTGATTATTGTGTTAAATATTGAATTTTTATTAAAGTAGTGTGTAGTAGTAGTTTGATAGAACAGTGGCCTTTAGACTTAAAAAAGAACACTACTGTTAGTAAAAGGCTTTTGAGCATGTGTGTGTGTGTGTGTGTGTGTGTGTGTGTGTGTGTGAGAGATACATATTATGGTTATATATTTAAATCAAATGTTGTAATATTTTCTTCCTGTTCTCCAGTGGGTCCAAATAGCGCAGCCCGTGGTGCACCTCACCTGAACGCCGCTGGCTTAGAGAGTGGACTAGGCAGCCTTGTGAAGAAAAGGTTTTTTCCCTCTGCCATAGTTTCAGTGACTCTTTAAAACATCTCTGACTGGAGTTAACAGGTCAGAGTGAAGTGGTACCTTCAAACTTCACCAACTTGCCTGAGCCCTGCTAAGTCCTACCTGGTTTCCTATTACCGAATCGCTCGATGAACCGTTAAGTCAATGAGACTTGCAGCGGCCAGAGCGGAAGGCGCTCAGCTACCATTCCGCCCCATTCTCTTGCGTCATTTCCCCAGCGATGGCTCTTGGCAAGAAGCTAACTGTGGGAGAGAAAGATCTTTGCTTGAGTTTCCTGGGAGTGCTGGTGGTATTTACTTGTCTAGTCACTCTAGTTCTTTCTTTATTTAACACCAATTGTAACAGTCTTTTTTAATCCTTCAGATAGTGTTTGTGTTGTATCTGTAGAGAGCTTAATGTTTCATCAGTGATACACGTTTGGGGGTGCTCTTCATAGTAATTGGCTCTCCTGATTTTGTGTATTAGAGTTAAAATGCCGTGTATGTATGACTTACCAGTCCACTGTATTGCCTGGGAGCAAATGGTGCCAACAGATTCTAGTAAGTAGGTATAGGGGGTATATCTTCTAAAAGAACCTCATTGGGGACTCCCCAGAGACAAAACTTAACATTTTGGTATAACTGTTTTAAGAAGTCTTCCTAATTAAGGTTGGAATTTAGGGTGTGGAGTAGAGTTTGTGGGATTATAAAATAGAACTAGTAAAATTGACATGACCTAACCTAAGCTCTTCTGGCTCAAGAATCTCCTTTACAGCCTGCCTAAAACTCATCTGATTTCTCTGAATGCTGTCGATGCCTTGGCAGAGTAGGGTGTAACACTGGCCTCCCAATTTGGCAGGGTCATTTTAAAGAAGGATATACACTGGTTTACTCTGGACGATGCCCCTTGTCAAAGGGCCTCTGCTTATGGAGGGTAACACAACAGGGCTCAGTGATACTCAAGACTCAGTCCAGAACCCACTGGGATAGAACAAGCTTCTGGGTATTCCAAGGCAGTCAGCTGCTCCCAGATCTTACTTCTATTCTTCAGCTCCCACCCGCTGTAGCACAAATTTATTAGTAGTGAACATGTGTGCCTGCTAAGTCGCTTCAGTCGTGTCCAACTCGTTGCGACCCTATAGACTGTAGCCCACCAGGCTCCTCTGTCCATGGGATTCTCCAGGCAAGAATACTGGAGTGGGTTGCTGTGCCATCCCTTAGGGGATCTTCCTGACCCAGGGATCGAACTCGCGTCTCTTGTGTCTCCTGCCTCGGCAGGATAGTTCTTTACCACTAGCACCACCTTATATGATGGCCTAAATTGATACACTTCTCAAAATTCCACTTTTCTTCTTTTTCCAGTCAGTGTACCTCTCACTATCTCCTCCTCTCAGAAACATCCCATATTTCAAGATTAAAAGACAGGCTGTTACTTATGTGCACCTATGAAAGGAAAAAATCCTGCCAATTAAACTGTATCACACAATTATAAGGTGTATCCCTATTCCAGACATGTTTAAATGTGGGAGGGAAAAGCGTGTCTTACAACTGATGAAACACAGGATGTCTGCTGCTGTAAACAGTGATATCATTGAAGATTCAGGTTTCAACCACAGAGAAGTGTTGCATTGCTTTCTTCTCTTCCTCATTGGTTTCACTGTGTTCTGTCCCTTCGGAGGGGGATTGTTTAACGTGTCTTAAGCGTGAGGATGGTAAGCCTTGTGTAGATCGAGCACATGACATAGCACCTGGCTGTCCTGGGTGGGAAGAGTAGGAAGCCAGGCTGACAGGCCTCTGCTGCTCTCTCTTCCCCAGACTGTTAGGGAGAATACTCCGGTGAGCCAGTCGCTGGGATAAAGTGGCTGCACACTGCTCTGCCTACAGCCAGCTGGTTTTAATCACAGTGAATTGAATTAACTCAGTTTGAAAAGATTGGCAGCTGCTGTCCTTACCCTACAGATCTGCTTTAAAGAAGAGTCTGGCAGGGAGCCGGGCACCCGCTCCTGGGAGAGCCGGGCAAGATGCTGCCCGAGGGGAGCAGTGTGCATTTCTTCCTGAGACCTCTTCCTTGGAAACGGGTTCCATGGCAGGAGCTTGATTGGCGCCAAGGCACACTGGAGTTGGGAAGCAATGTGGCAGACAGGGCAAACTGGGGGACCCCGAGCCATGTTTATCAGATGGGTTTTCACTGGCCCTTCCCATACGAAAAGAAAGAAAAATGTTTTAGTAAAACTTAACAGGAGACTTGGTGCAAAAGTCCAAATTTCTGGCATCCCTTTAAAAATAGAAAGAGACAGTGATGCTGGACGCACACTCCAGTTTGCACTTGCCGTGGCCTCGTGTGCGCAGTCATGTGCAGCATTTGGAGCCGGCAGGCCTTCCCTGGGGTTCCCGTGCTCTCACGCAGCGGTGGTGTGCTGCCATGCAGCGCACCCAACTCCCTGGCCCGCTGATTCCTTTCTGTATAGCAATGCTTACCTTTCCAGGCTGCGGCGAGATTAAATGAAGTACGTGTGAAGTGCTTAGTATTGCCTGGCACTAAAACAATGCTCAGTAAATTAACACATCTGATCATTGTACTGATGGCTGGGCTAGATTATATAATGGAAGATTTTTTAATCAGTTGTTAAGAAGGAAATGGCAACTCTCTCCAGTATTCTTACCTGGAGAATTCCACGGACAGAGGAGCCTGGAGGACTTAGAGTCCCTGGGATCAGAGTGGGACACGACTTAGTGACTAAACCACCAATAAAGCCCTAGAGGGCACTCACACGAAGGGTGTGGGCAGAGCAGAATGCCTGGGAGATAATGGGATGTGGATAAGGATAACATGGGGGCCTGAACACCAAAAGTAAACTGTTGGCATTCCATGGTATTCTCTAGGTATGCCTCTTTTTCCTCTCTCATGTTGATCCCAACCTCCTGTTTGTTTGCTGGAGGTCTGCAGATGAAAATAAGATCATGTCTCTAAAGCATTTGTTCATTTCTCACAGAAGAGCAGTATTCAGGATCATACAGTGGTCATATCCAGTGTGGGCGCTCTGGAGTGCTTCATATCCTTACACCTCTAAGTGCTGGTAGGAAGGATGTGAGCCCAGACAAGAGGTGTCAGCCAGCCGCAAAGGGGGATGTTATTTATCTCTCTCCCCCATTTTTCCTTATGAATGACCTCTGAGTTGGTAATTGACAGGGATTATTGCCATTTTTTTAATCTCTGCTAGGAGGCTGCTGGAGTCTTCCCTCATTTCATTATCCCGTTATGATGGAGCAGGATCCAGAGAGCACCCAATTTACCCAGACCCAGCGAGGTAAGGCTGAAGTGAGCGATGGCACCAGGTGGGGGGGAGGGGCTGCCCTTGGGGTTGCCGAGCTGCTGGAAGCCCCGTCCTGTGCCGCTCTGGCCCTGGTGCTCTTGGACTCTTCAGTTACAGTTTTGAGACAGGTGGTTCAGGTGAAGGGAAGTGTTCCAGGTAAGTAACAGCACCTCTGGTGGCAGAGGGTTATTACCGAGCCTTCATCCTTTGGGGCTCCCTGGCAGAGTCCTAGGATATTTCTTTTCTGCTGTTACCATTCAGATGGACAGCCAAAAGGGAAACAACAGTTTTTATTAATAGGGAAATCACTTAATGAGTTAAAAACAAACCAAAATATCCTCATCTGAGAGAGAATTTAGAACATCCGAAGGCAGAAATCAAGGTCATTCAGATGTTGACTTTTTGGAGACTACGTGAAGAAAGAGATGGCTGACAAAGGGTAACTGAGTAAAATAAGCTGCATGTTAGTAAAGAGCTTGCCTTACCACTAACGAGCAGACATTTGAAAATATCTTGAAGAGATTAAAAGAAAGTTCTCGTGAGTTAAAGGCCCACCTTTATACTGGTAACTCAGGACCAAGGATGGGGTGATGAGTTGATGTATAATATTTATTTATGGTGAGCAGCCCTTTGGGGATGTCATAACTGGACCTAATAATTCTGTGAGTGATCCAAAAGGGGGATGACCTGCACATTCCTTAAGCAACTCCAGAACACACACTGTGATGTTTTGCCAAAAGAAGAGGGTAGTTTATAATGGTGGGGTTGAAGGTAACAGTGTGGGTCAGAAAAGGCTAAGTGAGCTTTGCTGTAGATCAAGAATTTCAGGTCAGGATTGGAATCATTAAACCAAGTTGATTTCGAGGATATTGAATGATTTCGTTGTTACCACGCTGATTCTGAGCATTCTCTCTAAGACACTAATGAAAAGATTCCCCATCATCCTGTTACTTCCTTTTTCATACCCTAGAAATAGCCGATCCAAGGATCAGGGAACCAGGGATTTATGATTTTAAAACAGGTAGACAACTCTGACGAAGACTGAAACAAGGAAGTCAGTCTGTAGTCATATTTGAAAATAATAAGCCCTCAGTAAGAGAAGGAATTGTTTTGCATAAACCAGTTTCTTTGAAACACTGAGAGAACTTATTGCTGTAAGGCAGTTTTTTTTTTTTTTTTTTTTTAAGGACAACAGTGGGAATCTCAACCCCAGAATTTTTAACCTGACAAAGTTTAACAGTGATTCATAAAAACCATTACTTGTCTTCCTTTCATGTAGTAAACTTGTTGTGTATTCCTACTCAGATCTTTATCACAGAAACACCAGGCTTTATGGTGTTTGTATTTTTACATTTTCCCTTTAAACATAAAGTAGGTTTTTTTCGAGGGGGGTAGTATTCTTCCTTGAAGAAAACTTGAGTTATTTAAAATATTCACGTGGAGCACTTTTAGAGTTTGATAATTATCAAGCTCTCAAGTAGAAGGATGATTGTTACCTCATTATTGGCCTTTTAATTTCTTTTTCCTCTTAGACTTCACCCTGCATAATATGTATAGATCAAAACCTTTATGAGACATCTCAGCATTCAGATCCTTAGCTTCCCTCGGATACCTAAAAAGACAAGACTAGGATATACTTCTACTTAAAAATTGTGCCAAGAATACATTTTTCTTTACCACTGATGCATAGTTTTATAGCTTAGGGAATTCCTGTTCAATGGTGAAATTAAACAATTGAGGTTACCTAGTGCTGAATTTGGAGAAGGCAGTGGCACCCCACTCCAGTACTCTTGCCTAGAAAATCCCATGAACAGAGTAGCCTGGTAGGCTGCTGTCCATGGGGTCGTGAAGAGTTGGACACGACTGAGCGACTTCACTTTCACTTTTCACTTTCAGGCATTGGAGGAGGAAATGGCAACCCTCTCCAATATTATTGCCTGGAGAATCCCAGGGACGGGGGGAGCCTGGTGGTCTTGCCGTCTCTGGGGTCGCACAGAGTCAGACACGACTGAAGCGACTTAGCAGCCGCAGCAGCAGCAGCAGTGCTTTATTTGACCCCTACATAAAAGGGCATCAGCATTCGGAGAAGGTGATGGCACCCCACTCCAGTACTCTTGCCTGGAAAATCCCATGGATGGAGGAGCCTGGTAGGCTGCAGTCCATGGGGTCGCAAAGAGTCGGACACGACCTCACTTTCACTTTCATGCATTGGAGAAGGAAATGGCAACCCACTCCAGTGTTCTTGCCTGGAGAATCCCAGGGACGGGGGAGCCTGGTGGGCTGCCGTCTATGGGGTCGCACAGAGTCAGAGACGACTGAAGCGACTTAGCAGCAGCAGCATTATTTCTACGTCTCTCACCTTAATGTGAGTTTTCCATTAGGGTAGGCTATCAACTGAGGAACAAGTGTTTTTGTGGTCACTTCTCAGTATCATTTCTAAAAAAAGAATCTTCATTCGCCTCTTAAAACTTTATTTTTTCTTTAAACTTCAGCTTTTCATTCCTTTCTAGTCTGATTAACTTGAGAATTTAACCAACAGCAGTTGATTTCTGCTGGCAGATTTCTGTGTATTTGGCAGAGACAGTATTGACTTCTGTCTGTTGAAAATGTAGGGTTCTTGATTCATCCTCACCAAATGCATGGCACCAGGTGCCCAAAGAGACAGTGAATGTCCCACAAGTTGAGGCGTTAATTCTTACACTCTGATGATCTTGGCCAAGGCCTTTGTACCTTCCATGGCCACCTAGTATATAAAGATAATTTGGAATCAGAGGCACCAAAGGCAGCATATTGTTCCATAACACAGCCTTCTGAGTTCCAAAGACTGTGTCTTGGCCTCCTAGGAAAGTCTATTGGATGGCTGGTCAGAAGGGTGCCACCTGGGATGGCAGTCATTTCCGAGGCAGCCTTATTTTGTCTTAACTGCAGGATCTTCTTTGGTCTGAGTGAGTAGATTTACTCAGGATTTGCCCAGGGTCTTACTTTGTCCAGGAGTAATGAAAGATCAGGCAGCAAGATGTTTGTAAATACTTTTCCTACCATTTGGATATAGCTGTTTCTTTTTCCATTCTCCTCAGTTTTTCCAGAGTTCCATTGTTTAAATAAAAAGATGCTTTTTTTCCTTTTATATTCAAACATTGTAGAAGTTAAGGTCCCTGGGAATCCTCATCAGGATTGCTGTGTTTTATTTTTGTTCTAATTACAGAAAGATATATATATATATATATATACACACACACACATACATCATACATACCATTCTTTAATTTTCCCCCAATTAAATTTTTATTTTAGAGGGCTTTTGTTGTGCATATATAGGGATAACTTTTTCTTTTCAACTGTTACATAGTGTTTCTTTGTATAGGTATAATTTAATCTTTCGATGGACATTTGAGGTGTTTCTGGTTTTTCACTAGTGCCAACAATTTATATATTTATCTTCAATATCCTTGTGTGTTTCTGTAGGATAAAATCACTAATGGAATTGCTGAATGGAAGCGTATGTGCCTTGGGCAGGTTTTAAGTCTTGAAATTGATTAGTATCCACTTAATATATATATAAAGCATTTTTCTGTTATTGGCCTACTCTCACTTTTTCAATTGACAGCCTCAAATTATATGTGTTGTGAAAGACGGAGGAAAAACTTGAGAAAGCAGGGGCTATGCAGATTGTATAGGACGTGGATGTTTTCATGGAGTAGGAAGGTGCTGACCCACGGTCAGAGTGCAGGTCTGTCTAGGTGAGTTGCTTATGAGAGCAGCCATCACAGGGAGAAGAGTGCTGTCTTCTGTGTTGCCAGTGCCCGTGTAGCCTCTGATGCTCTGTCTTAAGAAACAGACGAATCTTTCAGATTCGTCTGTTTCTCCTGAGTATATGGTACTCTGTCTCTATTCTGAATGTCTTCTCTGTGTTAAAGTATCTGGATAATCTGTAAAGGAGAGATAAGTTCAAAGAGAGAATCCTGAGGAACTAGGACAGTTCTGGAACTGTAGATGTTTGTTGGAGAAGAAAGGAGTCCTGGTGAAGGGGATGCCTGAAGATGCCTTCTTCAGTCGTCCTGGGTTCACCGTCTCTCAGCCTATCCTCTCATCTGGAAGTGAAAGAAGCTGCCGTCCCTTTCGTGTCTTACATTTTGAGTATGGACGATTAGGGGAAAGCTGCGAGTCTTTATAAAGGGTACTCTGAGAAGTTTAAAAGAGGTCCCTTGAGAAACTAAAAAAAACTCCAGTGTTAAACTCGTGGGAGGGGGCAGCTGTTGATCAGATGACGGCTGATTAAACAGCCTCTTTAACCACCAGTATTTCTGTTCGGAGATAAGGCAGTCTGATAAGCACGTTGCGCAGTGCAAACCTCCTGGTGAGTTAAATGCCCTTTGTTTTTCCACGTCTCCGGAGTTTGCCTCAGCAGGGAGGTGTGATGGGAGAGCTGGACTCGTGCCTTCCGCAGTGCTCCCCACACGAGTGCTAGTTTGCGTCTGTCCCTCTCTGTCTCTCCCAGGTTATCTCCTGCTGCGTACTATGCCCAGAGGATGATCCAGTACCTGTCACGGAGAGACAGTATCCGCCAGCGCTCCATGCGCTACCAGCAGAACCGCCTCCGCTCCTCCACCTCCTCCTCTTCCTCAGACAGCCAGGGTCCATCCGTGGAGGGAACCGACTTGGAGTTTGAGGACTTTGAGTAAGTATCTGTTCAGCTTGCCTTCTCCCCCCGCCTCCCAAGTCGTGAGTACTTCCAAGCTGGCCACTGTCCGAGCCACAGTGGTTGACCTTCTGGCTTCACACCCTTAAGTTCTTACTTATGAGCAGTAGCATGGGGTGAGGGACAGAGGGTTAAAATGCCCAGGGCACTCCCCACCTCTGGCCGGTGCACTGCTGATTGCCTGGCACCTAGGGGAAGAGACAGCCCTCGGGGCCCAGGCCAGCCTGGGAGAAGATGGCCGCTGCACTTCTGGTGACATTTTTACTTCCCCTTTGCGTGAACAGTGACTGTGGAAATGCTTCATGTGGACTGACTTCACACCATCCAGGAGGCAAGAGGGTTGGTGTTTTTTTCTCTTAAGAAAAAGGAGATACAGAGATTAAAAATAAAAGTCTTGAATTTCCCCAGGAGACAGAATTCTCTTACACCCTCGATCACACCGCTTCTCTGAGGTCCTGGTCCCTTGCCTCTCAGTGTCCTCAGTTTCCCTGAACCCCAGCAAGGATCCTTTGGAGACGGCCTGTAGACTAATGTGGGGGTTGAGAGGTGTTCCTCCGTCTTCGAGCCTCTTTGAGTGGTCAGCAGGGCCACAGGGCTGAACCGCAGGAGCAGCATCAGCCCTGGGCTGTGGGGCCAAGCCCTGCAGTGTGGCTGCCGGCCTTTACAGTCTCTCGGCTGCCACCCCTGGCCTTCCTAGCCACCTCTTGTGTTTCTTTTCATCCTGAAACTGAGTTTTCCTGGCTCGTATCAAATTGGACATTTGGCTCTTGTTTGATTCCTACATTTTGATTTTCTCAAAACATGCAAAATAAGAAAGTGGGAAGGATGGCTGTGCGTTTCCCCCTCCTTGTCTCTCTCGCTGCCAGAACTAGAACAGGACAGGCCGTCAGTCATCTTCCTCTCTCTTCCCGTTCGTCTGGACGTGGCCTGGTCAAGTCTGGGATCCTAAGAGTTCCTGCCTCCCTTCCGCCTGCTTTCGTGAGCAGAATGGATAGTTCCCCAGGAGCCACCTTGCAGTGGAGCTTTAAGGTGTTTGAGAAGTATCTTTGCCTCCAAGGACCAAGAAGATGGGGACACCCATCGTACCAATTTGCCCTCGTGATTCAGTCCTTAAACACGCAAGCAACTGTACTTAGAGGCAGAAGGAACACTCAGTGGGAGGTTCATTTGTCTGCGGAAGATGGAAATGTGACGGAAATGCAGGGATGCTCTGAGACAGCTGTGCTGTGGCAAGCGGAGGAGAGGCAGCAGGGCGGGAAGGGCCCGGCTGCTCTGGGCCTCTCGGCGTGTGTCCTCCTGGCTCAGGTCCCTGCTTGGAGGGAGGGGCGGGGATGTGGGCCTGGCAGTGGAGGGACAGTCTCCAGTCCGCCTTTAGCCAGGCAGACACCTGGAGGGAGATCTGTCCCCTTGCCGAAATGAGTGTTTTTCCAGCCCCGGGGGCTATTCAGCGATGCAGTCTCAGGGTACAAGGCCAAGGCTGCCAGGACTCAGGGCTGCTGGGAGGCCTCGGTGATCCCGTGGAGCACTGGGAGTCAGCGCAGACTGCAGAGCCCTGTCTGCGCGCGCGTGTGGAAGGCTGCTGCCTCTTCGCGTGGTGAACGCGGGGCTCGGCCTTGAGCTGCGTCTCGCCTCGTGACCTGCCCGTCACAGTGGCGCTCCGGGGGCGCTCAGGGCGCTCTGCTCCCGCCTTGCCTCCTCTCCCTTCTGCTGCCGCCTCCTCCCTCTCCCCCGCCTCCGCCATTTCCCTGTGTCAGACGGCCTCCTCCTCGTGCTCCCCAGGGCCCACCTGTGCCCTCGCCGCCCCTGGCTTCAGCACGGCCTGAATTTACGTCGCCCTCTTCACCTTTCATGCACTGACTTAGCCATTGTTTTTTCCCTTGGGGTCTCGCATGGCTCCCTGGTTAGTGACGGTGAACTGGTTTCTCTCTGGACCCCCCAAAAGCCCCTCCCCTGGTGTTTGCCTTTCTTTGGGGGCTGGAGCAGACCGTAATCTTGCTTTTCAAGAGCAGCTGTGGGTCAGTCACCTCAGTGTTAGCTGTCCAGGCCTTCTCGTGCAGGACGCTGCTGGCTGCTCGAGGCCCGGTCGCCACCTGCTCGCGCGTCCTCTCCTTCC
>SJYC01104711.1:0-13163 GCA_006408675.1 Madoqua kirkii
TTGCCTGGAGAATCCCAGGGACGGGGGAGCCTGGTGGGCTGCCGTCTATGGGGTCGCACAGAGTCAGAGACGACTGAAGCGACTTAGCAGCAGCAGCATTATTTCTACGTCTCTCACCTTAATGTGAGTTTTCCATTAGGGTAGGCTATCAACTGAGGAACAAGTGTTTTTGTGGTCACTTCTCAGTATCATTTCTAAAAAAAGAATCTTCATTCGCCTCTTAAAACTTTATTTTTTCTTTAAACTTCAGCTTTTCATTCCTTTCTAGTCTGATTAACTTGAGAATTTAACCAACAGCAGTTGATTTCTGCTGGCAGATTTCTGTGTATTTGGCAGAGACAGTATTGACTTCTGTCTGTTGAAAATGTAGGGTTCTTGATTCATCCTCACCAAATGCATGGCACCAGGTGCCCAAAGAGACAGTGAATGTCCCACAAGTTGAGGCGTTAATTCTTACACTCTGATGATCTTGGCCAAGGCCTTTGTACCTTCCATGGCCACCTAGTATATAAAGATAATTTGGAATCAGAGGCACCAAAGGCAGCATATTGTTCCATAACACAGCCTTCTGAGTTCCAAAGACTGTGTCTTGGCCTCCTAGGAAAGTCTATTGGATGGCTGGTCAGAAGGGTGCCACCTGGGATGGCAGTCATTTCCGAGGCAGCCTTATTTTGTCTTAACTGCAGGATCTTCTTTGGTCTGAGTGAGTAGATTTACTCAGGATTTGCCCAGGGTCTTACTTTGTCCAGGAGTAATGAAAGATCAGGCAGCAAGATGTTTGTAAATACTTTTCCTACCATTTGGATATAGCTGTTTCTTTTTCCATTCTCCATCAGTTTTTCCAGAGTTCCATTGTTTAAATAAAAAGATGCTTTTTTTCCTTTTATATTCAAACATTGTAGAAGTTAAGGTCCCTGGGAATCCTCATCAGGATTGCTGTGTTTTATTTTTGTTCTAATTACAGAAAGATATATATATATATATATACACACACACATACATCATACATACCATTCTTTAATTTTCCCCCAATTAAATTTTTATTTTAGAGGGCTTTTGTTGTGCATATATAGGGATAACTTTTTCTTTTCAACTGTTACATAGTGTTTCTTTGTATAGGTATAATTTAATCTTTCGATGGACATTTGAGGTGTTTCTGGTTTTTCACTAGTGCCAACAATTTATATATTTATCTTCAATATCCTTGTGTGTTTCTGTAGGATAAAATCACTAATGGAATTGCTGAATGGAAGCGTATGTGCCTTGGGCAGGTTTTAAGTCTTGAAATTGATTAGTATCCACTTAATATATATATAAAGCATTTTTCTGTTATTGGCCTACTCTCACTTTTTCAATTGACAGCCTCAAATTATATGTGTTGTGAAAGACGGAGGAAAAACTTGAGAAAGCAGGGGCTATGCAGATTGTATAGGACGTGGATGTTTTCATGGAGTAGGAAGGTGCTGACCCACGGTCAGAGTGCAGGTCCGTCTAGGTGAGTTGCTTATGAGAGCAGCCATCACAGGGAGAAGAGTGCTGTCTTCTGTGTTGCCAGTGCCCGTGTAGCCTCTGATGCTCTGTCTTAAGAAACAGACGAATCTTTCAGATTCGTCTGTTTCTCCTGAGTATATGGTACTCTGTCTCTATTCTGAATGTCTTCTCTGTGTTAAAGTATCTGGATAATCTGTAAAGGAGAGATAAGTTCAAAGAGAGAATCCTGAGGAACTAGGACAGTTCTGGAACTGTAGATGTTTGTTGGAGAAGAAAGGAGTCCTGGTGAAGGGGATGCCTGAAGATGCCTTCTTCAGTCGTCCTGGGTTCACCGTCTCTCAGCCTATCCTCTCATCTGGAAAGTGAAAGAAGCTGCCGTCCCTTTCGTGTCTTACATTTTGAGTATGGACGATTAGGGGAAAGCTGCGAGTCTTTATAAAGGGTACTCTGAGAAGTTTAAAAGAGGTCCCTTGAGAAACTAAAAAAAACTCCAGTGTTAAACTCGTGGGAGGGGGCAGCTGTTGATCAGATGACGGCTGATTAAACAGCCTCTTTAACCACCAGTATTTCTGTTCGGAGATAAGGCAGTCTGATAAGCACGTTGCGCAGTGCAAACCTCCTGGTGAGTTAAATGCCCTTTGTTTTTCCACGTCTCCGGAGTTTGCCTCAGCAGGGAGGTGTGATGGGAGAGCTGGACTCGTGCCTTCCGCAGTGCTCCCCACACGAGTGCTAGTTTGCGTCTGTCCCTCTCTGTCTCTCCCAGGTTATCTCCTGCTGCGTACTATGCCCAGAGGATGATCCAGTACCTGTCACGGAGAGACAGTATCCGCCAGCGCTCCATGCGCTACCAGCAGAACCGCCTCCGCTCCTCCACCTCCTCCTCTTCCTCAGACAGCCAGGGTCCATCCGTGGAGGGAACCGACTTGGAGTTTGAGGACTTTGAGTAAGTATCTGTTCAGCTTGCCTTCTCCCCCCGCCTCCCAAGTCGTGAGTACTTCCAAGCTGGCCACTGTCCGAGCCACAGTGGTTGACCTTCTGGCTTCACACCCTTAAGTTCTTACTTATGAGCAGTAGCATGGGGTGAGGGACAGAGGGTTAAAATGCCCAGGGCACTCCCCACCTCTGGCCGGTGCACTGCTGATTGCCTGGCACCTAGGGGAAGAGACAGCCCTCGGGGCCCAGGCCAGCCTGGGAGAAGATGGCCGCTGCACTTCTGGTGACATTTTTACTTCCCCTTTGCGTGAACAGTGACTGTGGAAATGCTTCATGTGGACTGACTTCACACCATCCAGGAGGCAAGAGGGTTGGTGTTTTTTTCTCTTAAGAAAAAGGAGATACAGAGATTAAAAATAAAAGTCTTGAATTTCCCCAGGAGACAGAATTCTCTTACACCCTCGATCACACCGCTTCTCTGAGGTCCTGGTCCCTTGCCTCTCAGTGTCCTCAGTTTCCCTGAACCCCAGCAAGGATCCTTTGGAGACGGCCTGTAGACTAATGTGGGGGTTGAGAGGTGTTCCTCCGTCTTCGAGCCTCTTTGAGTGGTCAGCAGGGCCACAGGGCTGAACCGTAGGAGCAGCATCAGCCCTGGGCTGTGGGGCCAAGCCCTGCAGTGTGGCTGCCGGCCTTTACAGTCTCTCGGCTGCCACCCCTGGCCTTCCTAGCCACCTCTTGTGTTTCTTTTCATCCTGAAACTGAGTTTTCCTGGCTCGTATCAAATTGGACATTTGGCTCTTGTTTGATTCCTACATTTTGATTTTCTCAAAACATGCAAAATAAGAAAGTGGGAAGGATGGCTGTGCGTTTCCCCCTCCTTGTCTCTCTCGCTGCCAGAACTAGAACAGGACAGGCCGTCAGTCATCTTCCTCTCTCTTCCCGTTCGTCTGGACGTGGCCTGGTCAAGTCTGGGATCCTAAGAGTTCCTGCCTCCCTTCCGCCTGCTTTCGTGAGCAGAATGGATAGTTCCCCAGGAGCCACCTTGCAGTGGAGCTTTAAGGTGTTTGAGAAATATCTTTGCCTCCAAGGACCAAGAAGATGGGGACACCCATCGTACCAATTTGCCCTCGTGATTCAGTCCTTAAACACGCAAGCAACTGTACTTAGAGGCAGAAGGAACACTCAGTGGGAGGTTCATTTGTCTGCGGAAGATGGAAATGTGACGGAAATGCAGGGATGCTCTGAGACAGCTGTGCTGTGGCAAGCGGAGGAGAGGCAGCAGGGCGGGAAGGGCCCGGCTGCTCTGGGCCTCTCGGCGTGTGTCCTCCTGGCTCAGGTCCCTGCTTGGAGGGAGGGGCGGGGATGTGGGCCTGGCAGTGGAGGGACAGTCTCCAGTCCGCCTTTAGCCAGGCAGACACCTGGAGGGAGTCTGTCCCCTTGCCGAAATGAGTGTTTTTCCAGCCCCGGGGGCTATTCAGCGATGCAGTCTCAGGGTACAAGGCCAAGGCTGCCAGGACTCAGGGCTGCTGGGAGGCCTCGGTGATCCCGTGGAGCACTGGGAGTCAGCGCAGACTGCAGAGCCCTGTCTGCGCGCGCGTGTGGAAGGCTGCTGCCTCTTCGCGTGGTGAACGCGGGGCTCGGCCTTGAGCTGCGTCTCGCCTCGTGACCTGCCCGTCACAGTGGCGCTCCGGGGGCGCTCAGGGCGCTCTGCTCCCGCCTTGCCTCCTCTCCCTTCTGCTGCCGCCTCCTCCCTCTCCCCCGCCTCCGCCATTTCCCTGTGTCAGACGGCCTCCTCCTCGTGCTCCCCAGGGCCCACCTGTGCCCTCGCCGCCCCTGGCTTCAGCACGGCCTGAATTTACGTCGCCCTCTTCACCTTTCATGCACTGACTTAGCCATTGTTTTTTCCCTTGGGGTCTCGCATGGCTCCCTGGTTAGTGACGGTGAACTGGTTTCTCTCTGGACCCCCCAAAAGCCCCTCCCCTGGTGTTTGCCTTTCTTTGGGGGCTGGAGCAGACCGTAATCTTGCTTTTCAAGAGCAGCTGTGGGTCAGTCACCTCAGTGTTAGCTGTCCAGGCCTTCTCGTGCAGGACGCTGCTGGCTGCTCGAGGCCCGGTCGCCACCTGCTCGCGCGTCCTCTCCTTCCTCGCCCTCCTCCCCTGCTGTAGGCCGAGGGCTGCTTGCGCTTGCCCCCTGTTAGTTTCCAGAGGCTCTGAGAGGGGACAGAGTGAGAAACTTAGGGACTGTACCAGCTCCTTTTAATTTGTTTCCCCAATCCTTTTCCTCAACCAGAAGGGTAGTTACAGACTGTACACTTGTACTTTATAGTTCTTTCAAGTACCGAGACGCAGGTGAGTTAGCTGTGGCCTGGGAGTCTCCTCACACTTAGAATACCATCCTAAGTGGCACTGCCCTCTGGGCCTCCTCGCCTTCCTAGCGCAGTGCGTGCCTACTCTGCCCCTCCAGCATGACCTCTTCTCTCTCCTTCCTTCCGTTTGTGGAGTCAGAGATCATTTTGCCTTTCTCCAGCGTGTCCCATCCAGGTGTATAGTGGTCTCAGAAAACAGAGGGAGCCATTCCCCACATCCCTTCTGTTTTGCTTCTCTTTAATCTTCCATCGAATGAAAGGGATCAGCTACCATATTTTTCATGTACAGTAATTAATAACAGACATAACATTGTATATTTAAAAATCTAGTTTACTCGTTACAGTAATCCTCTGAGATAGTTGTTCCTTTCAGTGTGGTTTTTTTAAAGTAAGGATACCGAAGCTTGGCCAAAATCAGGCATATCTAAGATTAGAGATCAGGAGCAAACATATTTAGTGTCTGACTTTATTGTCCTGCAGATGTAAAACCCTTTAAAAATGATGTACAACCATATTTGAGTCCTAGCTCTGTGAGCTTGCTGAGGGAACAAGACTGTCTAGATTTATTGCTCGTGGGGGATAGCTTTGAAGGTTGGTCACCATCAGGTTAAATTTTCCATTCTTTGTCATCTGGATTGATGACCCTGGCAGGCATCTTATCCTACCATTCGCCTCTCTCTGTGGCAAGGACTGAGACTGCAGGGGCCCCGTGTTTGTCAAAATGCACAAACAGAACGTCCAGAAACCTGCTGTCAGGAGGTCTGTCCTGACGCCCTCCGCGTCTGTCTTTGCATAAAGATGCTCACAAGCAGGGTCAAGGTGTGGCTGCCCCTGACCCTGCTGTCTGCCTGCTTCTGAGCTCAGACCACCCACTAGAATGTAGATGGCAAAGAAGCCGAAGGAAGACTTGCATTTTTATTTTCACCATCCCTTTGGAAAAAGACGGAGAGAGGCTTCTGTGAAGCCCAGGTTGAGTGCTGCGTTCCGGTAGTTCCTAAGTCCTGCAAGAGAGGTGGTGTCTGTGCCTTGATGACTGTAGTTGTAACTATCCTTAACCCCCCTTCCTCATTTTATCTGTTATTCTGAACGTAATTATAATCCCAGAGTATCTCCCGATCATCGTCCTGCCTCTTTTTGTAACTGCTTTGCCTTCCAAGGCAAAGATACCGTGCACTAATGACAGTCAGAACTGGAGAAGCTTCAGATTAGATCAGCCACAAATATCTCCCAACACTGGGAAATTATATTCAGCTTCTTAAAAATTGCTGCCAGCACAGAGAGAAATAGTCCCTCATTCACAGTTGTGACACTGGGCTATACTTTGGGAAAATATCTCAGTGACAAATCCTAGTCATTCAGCCTTAGGATGATGTCGCTTTAAGTCTGTTGCATGTGTTTTATTAACTCTTCCAATGTATCTGGTTGTATTTGGTCTCCTTTTACCTGGAAATCCACGCTGTGAGCAAATACGCCAGACCGTTTCCTTGTGAAATGATTGGCAGTCGTTTCTTAGCGCTCAGGATGGGTGCCGGTTCCTCGCTTTGGCTTGATGTGTTTGTCGCCCTGCCACGTCCACGCGTGCAGAGGAGCCTCAGCCCGCGGGCTTCCGTGTTTCCCTTGCCAGACGCAGGGAAGTTCTAGCCGGGAAGTCATCGAAAGGTCTTCTTACATATAATAGAGCTGAGGAGGGCTCTGAAGGCGGTCACTCGGCTCTGCCGTTTGACTGGGTGTGGCGTAGGAGAAGTTGCTTGCCTTTACAGTTCGGAATTTAGTATTCTTCATCTGCCCTTTTGCCGTGACTGAAATTTAATTAAGTCACACCGAGAAAGTATGTTAGACCGCCAGTCATGCTTCTCCTGCCCTGCGTCTGCAGGTGAAGCCTGACAGCCCTGGGGGCCCACGTGCTCGCGCCCAGTTTCAGGGCTAGGCGTTGCGGCCTAGTGAAGCCACACGTCCTCGGCAGCGGCTTCACCCTGTTCTCTCTTCTTCCAGATTTCCAGGACTCCCGTGGGAGTCAGTGACTGCTAATAACAAATGCGTTACTTGTAGCCAAGAAAGGAAAGGGTGAACTGACACTGGGCTATACTTTGGGAAAATATCTCAGTGACAAATCCTAGTCATTCAGCCTTAGGATGATGTCGCTTTAAGTCTGTTGCATGTGTTTTATTAACTCTTCCAATGTATCTGGTTGTATTTGGTCTCCTTTTACCTGGAAATCCACGCTGTGAGCAAATACGCCAGACCGTTTCCTTGTGAAATGATTGGCAGTCGTTTCTTAGCGCTCAGGATGGGTGCCGGTTCCTCGCTTTGGCTTGATGTGTTTGTCGCCCTGCCACGTCCACGCGTGCAGAGGAGCCTCAGCCCGCGGGCTTCCGTGTTTCCCTTGCCAGACGCAGGGAAGTTCTAGCCGGGAAGTCATCGAAAGGTCTTCTTACATATAATAGAGCTGAGGAGGGCTCTGAAGGCGGTCACTCGGCTCTGCCGTCTGACTGGGTGTGGCGTAGGAGAAGTTGCTTGCCTTTACAGTTCGGAATTTAGTATTCTTCATCTGCCCTTTTGCCGTGACTGAAATTTAATTAAGTCACACCGAGAAAGTATGTTAGACCGCCAGTCATGCTTCTCCTGCCCTGCGTCTGCAGGTGAAGCCTGACAGCCCTGGGGGCCCACGTGCTCGCGCCCAGTTTCAGGGCTAGGCGTTGCGGCCTAGTGAAGCCACACGTCCTCGGCAGCGGCTTCACCCCGTTCTCTCTTCTTCCAGATTTCCAGGACTCCCGTGGGAGTCAGTGACTGCTAATAACAAATGCGTTACTTGTAGCCAAGAAAGGAAAGGGTGAACCTTCAGCGGAAAAAGTTGTCTATTCATTTTGAAATGAGGCTGCCTTTGTCTCTCTCTCTGACTTACAGACTGTAAACTCTTTGATATCAGAAGTGCAAGAGAAACTTGAGGGAAGACGCTGTTAATTGACTGTTCTCTTTACTGCCTGGACCCTGCCCAAGCAGGCGAGTCAGGCGCCCTAGGACACTTACCCAGTGCTGGTGGGACGTGGAAGTAGTCCTTAAACTGAGATGAGATAAGAAACTGTTCACTTCCTTTTTTTTTTTTTTACCAGAGTGTTAAATAATTTCACATAATTGATTTTTGTGGTGGTTGCATGTTTTTACAGGGTGGGTTTATAAAAGAGAAAGTATATGTCTTAAAATAGGACTTTTCCTCCAGTTACACTTACAAGAAAGGCAAATAAATGCATAGTCATAGAAACATGAAACATTCTGGAGTCTGTCCGGGGTTCCCTTGTTGACAAGTATGGGCAGGTTGTAAGTCCAAGATACAGCAGGAGATGAGCCCAGGAGGCAGAGTGGCACCAGATCTTGGGACGTCTCGGGTGCCTTGCAAAGGAGGTGACCTTTACCCTGTAGGTGAGAGGGAGTCACTGAAGAGTTTTAAGCCGTAGAATAACCTGATCAGATCTTTACATAGTATCTAACAACAGACTGTAATAAGGTACCCCTGAAGTACAGGACAGCATCGTGTGAAGAGAGCGAGAACTTGGGAAGGCAGCTATGCTCACCACGATACCACCAACGCGCATGGGAGAGGGTGCTAGGGGAGATGTGAGAAGGCTCTGTGGATTTCAGCTGGGTGTGAAGACGGCTGAGGACTCTTACGGATTGACATGGAGGATGGGAGTAGGGAAGGAGATTCTAGACAAAGGAGTAGCTTAAGCAAAAACCTTAACACAGAAGATTAACAGGCTTTATTTGGAGACTCTGCAGAGGTCTGTGGCTAGAGCAGTGGAAGCAATAGGTTGCTCCCTGATAACTCAGTTGGTAAAGAATCCACCTACGTTGCAGGAGACCCTGGTTCGATTCTTGGGTCGGGAAGATCCGCTGGAGAAGGGAAAGGCTACCCACTCCAGTGTTCTGGCCTGGAGAATTCCATGGACTGTATAGTCCACGGGGCCTGAAAGAATCAGACTGGACTGAGCAACTTTCACTTTTCAGAGCAATGGAGTGTTTGAGCGAGAAGATCAGAAAGACCTGGGCTGTGGAGGGCCTGGAATGCCTGGCTGAGAAGTTTTGACCTCATTTTTATCCGAGGTCAGCCATTATTCAATGTGTATTTTAGGCAGTGAATTCTGACAGCACTGGTTAGGCAAGTGCAAGTATATGGATGCAGGAAAACCAGTTAGAAAGCAGTGGGCGAAATCCACACAAGAACATACGAGGACTGCATGTTAAGTATTGGGTGTGAGAGGCCTTGGTGTTTTCGAAGAGTGGGGCCTATTTGTGAATGTTCCTGGGGAGATGAGCTGCGTGAGTGCTGAGCTGTCTCACTTCCTACTTCTCCACACAGAATGTTGCCCAAGTCCTTTTTTACTCTCACTGGAACCAATTTTGAACTAAGTTTATAAAAGTAGCAAGTGACTCCCAGAGCAGCGGTGAGTGTGCCCAGGATCTCTTGTGCAAGCCCGCTGGTTCCCTATCGTCTAGGGACTCCTGTGCTTTGTTATTTGATCTTTGGCAAGTCTCTCTCCTACCCCAGGCCTCAGTGTCTGATCTTGTAAAATCAGATTAGATAATCTCTGAAGTTTATTTCAGCCCTAAAGCTCTTGGGTCTTTGTTGGAGCTGTCTTAGAAGAATTTCCCTTGTGCTCAGCAGACGAAGAATAACGAGAAGTCTCAGCAAAGTGGGGAGACTTCCTCACTAAGGTGTTAGTTGCTCAGTCATGTCTGACTCTTTGTGACCCCGTGGACCATAACCTGCCACGCTCCTCTGTCCATGGGATTCTCCAGGCAAGAATACTCGAGTGGGTAGCTATTCCCTTCTCCAGAGGATCTTCTTGACCCAGGGATTGAACCCAGGTCTTCTGCCTTTCAGGAAAGATTCTTTACCATCTGAACCACCGGGGTTCATATTCCCCTCCTGAGGATTGCTGCTGCTGCTAAGTCGCTTCAGTCGTGTCCGACTCTGTGCGACCCCATAGACGGCAGCCCACCAGGCTCCTCCGTCCCTGGGATTCTCCAGGCAGGAACACTGGAGTGGGTTGCCATGTCCCTCCAATGCATGAAAGTGAAGAGTGAAAGTGAAGTCGCTCAGTTGTATCCGACTCTTAGCAACCCCATGGACTGCAGCCCACCAGGCTCATCCACCCATGGGATTATCCAGGCAAGAGTACTGGAGAAGGTCGCCATTGCCTTCTCCTCCTGATGATTAGGGATAGGATATCTGGTACGTATGGAGCCTCAGCATATTTATAAAATATATGCCTGCCTGAATTCCAGCCCTTTCCTGAGGATTCCAGCTCTTTTCTATTGCTTAGAAATATATAATATTGCTTGGCAGCTTGAGAATTAGTATTCTTTCTGGGCAAGTATAATACGTATGAATATTTATTATAAAGAATGCTAGGGGAAGAGAAAGAAAAATGAATATGTCTGGATTTAAAGAATTAAACAGCCACGAGGGAAGAGAGGGAAAGGAGGGTAACTATCACTTAGAGATATGTATTTATTTTTTAATATAAAATGCACAATAGGAATATGGATTTGCATAATGTATGCAGATGAAATTAAAGGTAGAATAAGAGAGGAGAAGAATTTGTAAGTGGTAATTATCTGTTATATTACTATTCCTTGGAGAAGAATTAAGGCTCTGCATTTCTAAGAGACCTCTGCTATTAGATATCCCTTGTGAATAATCCCTGCTGGGCCTGTGCCTCCCTCCCAGAAATCTCTCTCTGGCACACGGACACAGCCCTTCAAAGTAGAGACTGGAGCCTCACTAACGGCACCCGAGTAAGGAGAGGACTTGGCCAGGATCTCTGTGCATCCAGGGCCAGGAATGATGGCGTCTGCCTTCTATTGTCTGGAAATGGAGTAGAAACCAAAGAACACAGGGAAACAGGTGTTTTTTTAATAGTCTGATTTTCGGCAGAGTCAGCTGTGTCCTTTCTAGAAGACAGTGGCCTTCTGAGCTCTGTGCTGCCGGAGCTGCCTTGACAAAGGCGAGTCAGAGCTGTTTGTCACGAGCGGCGACGGCAGCCGGACTGTCTGGCCAGGACTCAGACGGCGGCCTGTAGGTGTGTGTTCCATCCCTTTAAATTACAGCCTCTCTCTGAGGCAATTAATCCCAGGCATTTAGCAAGGGCAGCTGCTGTGTTTCTCCCTTGTTCCAGAGATTGCTTTTTCTTGTATTCGGCACTCATCTTAGATGCTTAATTGTTTGGAGGGCGTTTTTTTCCTTATAAAATGTTTTATAAGAAAGTCTGATTTTTTTTCTCTCTCTCCTTCCCAAATACCCCTCTGAGAGTTAATCAGAGATGCAGAGTTCAACAGCTGGGAAAGCCATTAATAACTCAGCCAGCTTCTGTCCCGCTGGCTTAAAGGCAGCTTCTGGCTGAGGAAATTGATGAGGATTTCTCAGGTGTTTCCCTGAAAAGGACTCTGGTGAGTGAGTCCTCTTGCGAGGGAGGAGCAGTGCCGGCACGTTTGCACGCTCGGGTCTTCACTGTCTTTGTGTCTGTGAGTCCCTCCCCGCCCCGCTCCTTGGAAGGGGCATGGTCTGTGTTAGACTGTCCTTGTTCTTGCTTAGTTGCCAAGTCATGTCCAACTGTGTTGTGACCCCATAGTCCATCCACCAGGCTCCTCTGCCCATGGAATTCTCTAGGTAAGAATACTGGAGTGGGTTGCCATTTCCTTCTCCAGGGGGTCTTCCTGACCCAGAGACTGAAGCTGCATCTTCTGCACAGGCAGGCGGGTTCTGAGCCACCAGGGAGGCCTTGTGCCGTGTTAGTCTCCAGTAGTTAGCGCCCTCCCTTACCCTCCATGAACTGCCTCTCTGGGTCTACCTTTCACCCACTGCTCATCTGGCAGACATTTTCTAACCTTCAGTCTCTGCCTAAATTTGCCTCCTTCATCTTGTGGAGTCTTGCTCCATGTTGATCTTGTATCAGTGCTGAAGTGAGTGGCAGAGTCTGTGTGGTTTTCTGATTTGAACGTGTTCAGTGTTTGTTTTTTTATTTCTTTGTCCTTTCTTAACACTCTTACCACCACTCTTCCTTTCTCCCCTCACTTCTCCCCACCCCCTCCTCCGAGCCTTTGCAAATGTCCTTTACATTGAAGTATGTTTCCCCATCTCAGCTCCTTATTTTGAGTTTTCTCTCCTTTCTGAACTATAGAAGAACCAGCAGCTGGACTCGTTAGTTGCTCTTTCTACCTCTCGCTCAGTGGAGCCATGCCTTTAGTCAGGGGTGTTTGTGTGCCAGCAGGAAAACCTGGGTCTTTTGCCCTCTTCCTGCTTAACTTGTCCCCTGTTGGGCATTCTGGCCTTTGCCACCTTGCTTATTTATGTTTTCAAGTTTTTTCCAGTCAGGAAATGTTTGAGTTGTTACTGTTATAGGCTATTTTCTCCCAGACGCCTTTGTGATTTTTTTTTCATAGGCACCATCTCATTTCTGTGTTCACCGCGGTCCACTCTTCCAGTCAGTCTGTACACAGTTCTCTCATCTCTGCTTCTTTGCTGATGTGCCCAACAGTTTGAATTTGAAGTCTTCTCTACATTCTATTGAAATACTGTTTAACTCCGACTTCCCTGTCATTAATCAAAATGTTAGGTATCTCTCCAGTCACTTAATATATTGCCTCTTTTGTGGTTCCTGATGTTAACCATTAGTCTGAGACTGCTTGTATCTGAGCCAGCTGATTTTCCTGTATATACATCTTATTTTCCTCTCTCTCTCTCTCTCTCTCTCTCTCTCTCTCTCTCTCTATATATATATATATATATATAGGGAGATTGTTATGATGTGTTACTCAGAGATTACTGGAAGATACAGCTATATATAGATACATCTGTATATATCTTCCAGTAATCTCTAAGTAACATAAAGCCATTATCTCTGACCATGTTTTGTCCTCCTTCCTCCCTTCTTTTTTTAAACGGAAGGAGAAATTGAATCAGAAGGAAGTTAATTGTTTTTAGGTTTTACTAACAATGAGAAGAGCCATAGGCGTATGTCCCAGGAGCCCAGCCCTCCTCCCAGCCATGATGCTTGCCCATCGCGCGCGCCATCTCCATGTGTCCGCTCACCCAGCTCTGTGTTGCGTGGGTCCTGGCGGTTTAGTTTAGTGCTGTCTCCTGTCTCCTGCGGGCGTCCCTGGTGGCTCAGTGGTGAAGGATTTGCCTGCCAGTGCAGGAGATGCAGGTTCCACCCCTGGGCCAGGAAGTTCCCTTGGAGAAGGGAATGGCTACCCGTTCCAGTGTTCTGCCTGGGAAATCCCACGGACAGAGGAGCCTGGCAGGCTATGGTCCATCGGTTCGCAAAAGAGTCAGACATGACTTAGCGACTCAACAACAACCACTGTCTCCTGCACC
>SJYC01104712.1:0-13621 GCA_006408675.1 Madoqua kirkii
TCATAATCAGTTGCACTCTTAGTGCCCGTTGATAAGTAAAATACGTGAATAGCTGTCATGAATTCCCTTGTACTTTTAACTGAACTGGTACTTTGATCACAACTTGAATCTACATATGGAAAAATAATAATATACTTAATTTGGGAGCTGCCTTTTTTGTTTGATAATCAGCTACTCCTTATAATAATTTGTGGGTTCCCAGAGTTGCAGTCTACTGGTCAGGAACTTCTGATCTCGCTCTTTGTAATCTCCTTTTCACTTTCCGTATGGTCTCATCTCTCGTTCCTTGCATCTCCCTTCATCTGTAGAGTGTCAAGTCAAAGAAATTTGCTATGTTAAAGAAAACAGCAATATGCTATCTCTTCTAGGAAGGTAAAAACCAAGTACTGACTTTTAATGGATCAACTTCCAATATCCCTGATATTGATTTGTCTCTAAATGCTCAGCATCCAGTTCTACCAAGATATAAAGATTTTCCTAGGCTTCCCTTTCTGGTTTGTAAGGCTCTCGGTAGTGCCCTTGAAAGCGAAGGTGTTGTCTTAACTTTGATTCAGGGCCAGTTTGAAGATTATCTCATTAAGTTGAAGATAATCCAGAGGAAGAATTCAGAAAATATCCCAAATCAAGCTCTCAAGAGGTTCATTTATTTTGTAGAGTTGATTGAGCAGTTAATTAGCTACTCTGTCCAGCCAGTGCCCTTTGGCTTATTGTTTTTTTCATGCATTGGAAACTAAGCCACGTGAAGGTTCTGTCTTCTCTTCTCCTGTAGGAAGCAGTGAAGTGTATTGAAAAGAGCCGGGGCTTTAAAGTCAGAGGGATCCTCATTGACTCTTATCTCAACCACTTACTGGCTGTGTGGCCTTGGGCGTTTCCTGCTCTGGCCCTCAGTCCCTTATCTGTAGAACACATCTAATGATAACTTGATGGAAAACTCTTGAAGATTAAATGAGATAACATATCAATTAAAAACCTTGGTATTAAGACTTAATAGCTATTTAATAATGGTGGTTATTGCTGTTACTCTAACAGACCGTAAAGAAAACACTAAACATTTTTCTTTTTGCTAAAATGGCCTAGCTTAGGATTGCATTGTCTGGTCATCATCATCATTGTTAAGTTTTCAGTCTCTAAAAGAAAGGACTGCCTAGTCTTTTTCTTACGTTGTTTTTCTTTCCCATATCAATGATTTTTCCATACCAGGGACCTAAACAGGTGTATTTAAAGATAATCCGTTGTTGAGTGAAGTTGATGGGAGAATTTTTCTTCCGTCAGGATCCTCTAAAGCCAAAGTTTCTCTCATCTTTCGATCGAGAAAACAAAAAGTTTATATATATCCATTCTAAATCCCTTTAGAAGATCTAAACTTGGTTTCAGTTTCAGACGCTGCAAATTTCAGAGACCACATTAACTCAAGAAAAGTCTTCCTTCTTACTGAACTGTTAGTAAATGCTGGTAAATTTTTTAATCAAGGTTCTCCAGAAATGCAGTATATGAATGTGCCACTCAAGTTAGTAAGCAACCGGTATGACTGATTTCTGCGGGGCCTTCACCGAAGGATAGGACTTTAGTTGGGGCGTGTCTTGTCTTTGGGGCTGGTGTCTGATTCTGCTTTAGTGACTCTCTCACGTGTAGTCTTTTTCTTTTTCTCTAGGGACAGTGGTGACAGGTCCAGGCACCGAGCTCCTCGCAATGCCCGGATGTCTGCACCTTCGCTTGGACGCTTTGTCCCAAGGTAAGAACCAGGTAGTCAGCTCTTAGAAGAGGCTTTTCTAAGGGAGCCTGTATGAGAGACTGGAATTTTTAAACCTACTTCCTGGTCTGGATTGTCCATATCTGGAATTATGTCCTAGTGAGCCTACAGTCAAGCCCTGCCACCTGAAAACTTCCCAGGAGATGATTAACCACAGTGAAAAGGCATAGAAAAGTGGCATTGGGAGCATCCTGTTCAAGAATAGGAGGCCTCGCCACCCCCCCTGAAAAGAAGCCCCAGGAAACCTTAGAAGCAGGATCAGGAAGAAGACAGACATGTGTGAAGAGATGTGCCCTAGAAATTTCACTCTGCTCTAGGTTTCCATGGATTCCTAGGCTTAGTGGATCCCTTATCTTTGATTGAGGGCTGGTAGATGGTGTATGTCCTTTGTTTTAAGATAGTAGGCTTTTAACGCTTGATTCCTTCTTACAGGCGTTTCTTGCTGCCTGAGTACTTGCCTTATGCTGGGATTTTTCATGAACGTGGACAGCCTGGCTTGGCTACTCACTCTTCTGTTAACAGGGTCCTGGCAGGTAAGGAGTTATTTCTTTGGATTTTGAAATTTTAAAGGAGGAGGGAGTCAAGGAGAGCTTTCCTTTCTCTCCCTGCATTGTTACGATGGCGTCTCGGCATCTGGCGGAAAGTCTCATACTCATACGCCTTACTTCAGGGCAGGAAGCTGCTGATTGAGGGAAGCTGCTGCTTTCTGTCCATCTCCTCTTCCTTCAGACTTTTTTTTTTAATGTGTTTAAACCATTTGTTTCTTAAGCCAGCAAATAGACTTTTTTAAATGGAATGATAAAGGTGCCTTGTTCATGTTTTATTGGCAAGGAACTCATGAGCCAGTCCTGTGATTTAATTAGGAGCTGACCCTGGCACACCTCTCCAACCCTTGTCTGCTGCCTGGACTTGGAGTTCCCAGGCCCTGTGGAGTCTTAAGAGGAAGCAGAGAGACCCATGGAGGAGCCGGGTTAAAAATTTGCACAGAATAGACAG
Source organism: Madoqua kirkii (assembly GCA_006408675.1). Lineage (NCBI taxonomy): Eukaryota > Metazoa > Chordata > Mammalia > Artiodactyla > Bovidae > Madoqua > Madoqua kirkii. The sequence continues at coordinate 2,747 of SJYC01104712.1, forward strand.
TGGGCTGGACTAGCCAGCTGAGGCCGTTCTGTGGTGGTTGAGTAGGAGCGGTCAGTGTTTGGGGCCTCGGATGTATGACGTGACTGGGCTGAGACGCCGACTGTCCTGCCGCTTCTGGGCAGTCTCTGGGGAAGGAAACAAAGCAGATGCACTTTTTTTTTCTGACAAAAGGTTTTTCTCTTTCCTCCCCTTCTCCGTACCCCCTACCCCCACTTCCACTGCCAACTTGTAAATTTATGTACGTGAAGGCATTAAAAACTATAAAAATCAAGCCACATCTTGGTGTATCTTTAATAAGCATCCTTATTTTAAAAATTCAAATGACAATATGTTTTGGAAAATCTGGGCCATGTGCTGGTTCCAGGTAGAGAGGGATCTGTGTGAGGCAGTGGCGCCGTCGAGCTGCAGGAAGGTGATTTCTGACCGAGCTGTGGCGACAGCCGGTGGGTGGCCGTGGGCCCTGGCTTCCTCTAAGTAACAGTATTCTTGAGCCAGCGTCAAGACCTAGAAACCACCAGGCACCTCGGGGGTTTCTCTGCTGGAGGCCAGGGCTTCTAGGCCCAGGCTTGGTAGAGGGGCAGCCTGCCCCAGGGTGTCCTGACAGCCTCCACTCGGGGGTCATGGCCCTCGGTGGTGAACAGACTCCACGGCTCTGTGCCTCTCCTTTCTGGGCACTTCCGTGTGGCCTGGCTAATGGCACGTGGAAGCGCCTCCCTGGCTGATAATCACTTGCTGCCAGACAGTACTACAGAGCTCCTCTCCACCCTTCTTTGTTCCAGACATCTGCCTTCACCACCCCACACAGCAGCTCTGTAGCGTCAAGACCTAGAAACCACCAGGCACCTCGGGGGTTTCTCTGCTGGAGGCCAGGGCTTCTAGGCCCAGGCTTGGTAGAGGGGCAGCCTGCCCCAGGGTGTCCTGACAGCCTCCACTCGGGGGTCATGGCCCTCGGTGGTGAACAGACTCCACGGCTCTGTGCCTCTCCTTTCTGGGCACTTCCGTGTGGCCTGGCTAATGGCACGTGGAAGCGCCTCCCTGGCTGATAATCACTTGCTGCCAGACAGTACTACAGAGCTCCTCTCCACCCTTCTTTGTTCCAGACATCTGCCTTCACCACCCCACACAGCAGCTCTGCTCCTCTACTGCTGGGAAGTCTCTGTTTCCTTGGCATTTCATTGTTTCTTTTTTTTTTTAGCAGCTCTATGTTGTTTTTTGTCTCCTTTGATCTAATAACTCTACCTCCATTTATTCTTCCCTTCTTTATGTCCAGAGGTCTGACCCCAAACGGCTCACTTTCACTTATGGATAGTTTTGAATATAGGGCTTATATTCCAGCAGGCAGTTGTTTACAAGTATGAAATCTACTGAGAAAACTTCTCTAACAGAAGCTGCAAAGTACTCTAAGGATAAGGAAATCTAGACTCTTGGGGATCTTCACTCTTGAATTAGGTTAGTGGATGGTTTCCATTCACATTTAAGCTCATTTCTTTCATTTTCTCAAGATACTGGTTAGAAAGTGTCCATTGGTCTTTTTCATTTTCTTATAGTTGATGTTACAGTGTTGTGTTACTTTCTACAGTACAGCCATGTGACTCGGTTATACACATATGTGTATAACCTATGTGTGTTTTTATTACGGTTTCTCCCAGGATATTGAATGTGGTTCCCCGTTTTGTAGAACAGGACCTTGTTGTTTATCCATCCTGTGTGTAATAGTTTGCATCTATCCTACTGGTTTGTTTTTTTTAATTGGAAGATAATTGCTGTACAGTATTATATTGGTTTCTGCCATACATCGGCAGGCATCAGCCATAAGTATACATATGTCCCCTCCCCCTTGGGCCTCCCTCCCACCTCCCACTACATCCTACCCCTCCCTCCACACTGTCACCAAAGGACTGGATGTGCCTGTGGTCACACAGCGAATCCCCGCTGGCTCTCCAGTTCGCGCCCAGCGATGTTCATGTTTGTGCCGCTCTCCCAGTGCGCCTCATCCCCTCCTCTCCTGCTGTGTCCACAGGTCTGCTCACTGTCCGCATTCCCGCTGCTTCCATGCATATAGCTTCATCCATACCATCTTTCCAGACCCCGTATATATATGTGTGTGAATGCAGATTTGTTTTTCTCTTTCCATCGGCCCTTTCTTAAACACCCTCATTATTTGTAGATATTTGGATGTCCCTCCAGATTCCATGACGGTTGTGTTCTTTATTCCTTCTCTTGAGAAAATTCCAATAATAATAATAGCAACAACAAAAGCTTAACATTCATTGAGTGTTTGCTGTATGCTGGAGAGTGTTTTAAGTGCTCTTCCTTGTCTTATTTCATTTCTTTCTCACAGTAATCCTATGAGATGGGTGCTGTTATCTAATTAACAGTGGTAGAAATTGAAGCCCAGAAGGCTAACTTGCCCAGAGTGATGGAGCTAGAAGTAAAGAAGCCAAAACTGAACCAGGCAATGGGACTTCAGTTTCCTAGTCTGCCTGTCTCCCCACAGCTATTTTTAAGTGCAAAGCATCAAAATAGCATTCTTCTTGTAGGTCCTTAATCTAGAAGAGGGAAAGAGGTCCCAGGGAACTTGGCTGATCTTCAGGGGATTTTCCTGTTTGTTTTAATGCCTCCATTTTAAGTGGATTCTAGACATAGCTTTTTAATGACCTGGTGCTGCTTGCTCAGGAAAATCTCATTATATAACAACCCTTTCTCTGAGCCTTCATGCCCTCCTGGACACAGATGCTTTGCTTTTTATTAAACTTACTTGTGATCATATAATAGAGCTGCTGTAATAATGGCTTTCGAAGTGAAGACAAATTAGCGTTTTAGCAGTAAGCACTCTGAGTTTTCCTGGAAAGGCACTTTTCTCATATATGGTTGGAATGAGGTTGTGACGGTCTCAGAACAGTTCCATTCAGTAGAGGTTTGTTCTGTACCTGTGTGCCAGGCAGTGTTGTGGGCTACCAGGGTGAATAAGACAGACAAGATCCCTGTGTTTCTGTAGCTCAAAGTCTATGTGGTTGGCCATACCTTAATCATGCTGTTTGGTTCTTAGCTCCAAACATAAGTCAAAACCCTTTGTATGGCAAGTGGCTGTTTGTAGGGGTGAAGCATGAAAATTTAGCAGATCTGGAGGGACAAAGCATATTCACACACCTGCAGTTTTAGGAGACATGATCAGTGGCAAATGAGTTTTCAGTGGACCCTAGCCAAAACCATTCAGAATCATCAAAAAAATGGATTTGCAGAAAATTAAGATCCATTCTGCCCACTTCCTCCCACAAGAGCCTGAAAGCAGTAATATAAAACAGAAGCTGCTACAGAGAAGTGCTTTGCTAGTCTGTTAATCTTCACCTCTTCCGCCTTATCTTGCTGCCTTTCCCACAATTCTGTAGGTTCCTGGTGGCTGCCAGTCACCCATCAACCCACACCAAGCCCCCTCTTCAGCAACACAAATTCTAAACCTGCACTTAAAGAGATAATAACTACCTTTAAAGCTACTGTAATTTGACGGGTATATTTGGGGGGAAACCTGCAAAAGTCTGGGGAACTCCCTCTTGTTGACCTTTTAGCAGACAGCTCTAGCTCTGTGTAGTAACAGCAGTCCATAACAGAGAAGGAAATGAAGTTAATGACTGCCTGCTATGGGCCAGGTACAGCCCAAAGTGGTTTCCCAAATATTGTCTCCTTAAATGATTTTGACAACCCTCTGAAGTAGATGGTGTTTTCCATTCTGCAGGGGAGAAAGCTGAGGCTCCGAGAAGTAAATATCGCTTGCCCAGGTCTGTCTGCTTTACTCATAATAACTCTGTCCTGTCTTCTGTGCCATGTTTTGCCTGAGTTCAGGTAGGGAGTATCTGCCAAAAGGTTCTTCAGCCTGGAACATTTTTCTGCATACTTGAGGCCTCGTGCAAGTGGGATGAGAAGCCCTGCATCTGACATCTTTCTGGTAATTACTGGAAGGAAAGCTTCTGAGGGATGGGGACCAGGGTAATGCAGGGTATTAGTTATCTGTTCTGCCTAATCTTTTTGACTTTCATCCTAATGAGCATCTGCTCCCAACAGATGTCAGCCTGATGTATTTAATTTAGTATTTTGATTAAAATGAATGGGAAGTGTCAGAGTTTTTGTTTTTTTTTTTTTTTTTTTTTTGCTTCTGGCCACAGGTCACTGGGGCCTGGTTGAGTGTCATGGACTAGAGATGGCCTTGTGCCCAGTCATCCTAATTTCTCTTAGGATTTCTCCTTTGAGCCATTAGTTTAGAAGTGTGTTCTCCAATTTTCACAAATTTCCGTGTGTGGTTGCTTTCTTATTTAATTTCACTGTGATCAAAGAACATGCTTTGTATGATTTCAGTGACTTTAAATTTGCTGAAATTTGTTTTACAGGTTAGCCTATGGTCTGTTCTGGAGAGTGTTTGTTACCCGTGTGCATGGGAAGACTGTGTATTCTTTGTCGCTGTGTGGAGGATTTTATAGACGATAGGGAGGTCTGATTGGTTGATAGTGTTCTTCACTTGCCAATTGCAAGTGATCAGCAAGTAGTGATCTTCTACACTTGCCGATTTTCTGTCCAGTTGTTCTACTCACCATTAAGAGTAGAATATTGAAATTCTTACTCATTATTCCTGAATTGTGTACTTCTCCCTTCAGTTTTGTCTGTTGTTGCCTCAAATATTTTGGGACCTTGTTATTAGGTACATATATGTTTGTAATTGTTTCGCCTTCCTGATGAAGCAGCGTTTTCCTTATAAAATGTCTCTCTATTCATGTAATGATTGTCTCTTTTTTTTCTGTTATAGATGATATACAATGTTAAATAAGTTTCAAGTATACAAGGTAGTGATTCACAATGTTTAAAGGTCATATTCTCTAGTAATACTGTCTCAGTCTAGTTTTCCTTGCCTCAGTATCGCTACTCCTGCTCTCTTATGGTTTGTTGATTGCATGATATACCTTTTCCCATCCTTTTACTTTAAGTCTATTTGCATCTTAGAATCTAAAGTAAGTTTCCTATAGAAACCATGCAGCTGGACCTTATTTTTCGTCTAGCCTGACAGTCTCTGCCTTTTGATTAGATTGTTCAGTCCATTCGTCTTTAATGTTATTGATGTAGTCAGATTTTTCCCTGCCATTTTGCTGCTTGTTTTCTGTCTTCTAATGTCTTTTTTTTCATTGCTCTGTTTCTCCTTTACTGACTCCTTTTGTATTGAGTGGATAGCTTCTAATATGCTATTTTAATTCCTTTCTTGATTTTAAACTATATCAGGATCTACTTCATATTTACACAAACCTAATTCTGGTAAAATATAGAAACCTTGTTCCATTATAGCTACATTCTTATAGTCCTGCTTTGTGCTATCATTACCATATATATTATGTCTATATAATAAACCCAGTGGTACAGTGTTACAACTATTGCTATAGTTGTTATAACAACTATAACTATTGTTATCATTTTAACTATTGCTGTATATTATCTCATGTTCCAGGCATCCTCCTGTTGATTCTGTGCTGTGATTACAACTGGGATACATTTTTTTTAGAACACACTGGTTTAAAAACATGGGTCCACTTTCGTAGATATTTCCCACTTTCTCAGTGTGTTAAGAAATTACTTTTAGGAGCCCTATCTAGTCTAGTTTGGCCAGCTAAGTGGACATCTGGGTTGCTGGCCATGCTGACATTTAAAAAATAGTTTAATTTCTCAACTTGATATCGCAGTTGCCTAATACAACAGCTTAATTACTGTATACCCATATCTTCACTTGAATTGGCAAATCTGGGAAAGATTAAAAATAGTGAATATAGTTGAAGGCTGTTGTGGTACACTTACATGAGTATGAGCAGAAATGAAGGATAATCCTGGTGTTAGGCCCTTTTTCTCCTTGGCTGGTCCGTTCTCCATGTTCTTGACCTCTCCAGTAGCCAGGCTGATGAAGTGAGTGGCACATTCCAGCTCAACGTCAATTAAGACAGCTGTTTGTAAATCCCAGATAAATGGACAATTAGTGGTGGTGGTACTAGCTAGGACCGCTTTAATAATTAACCCAATTACCTTTCATTTTGCTCCAGTGATGAAAGTAAAGGCGATAAGGGGCTGGCTTGGTTGCCTGGGAAACAGAGAAATAAATGCAGCACTCCTCCCAGAGAACCCAGCGTTCACAGATGCCTTTCACACCAAGGGCCTTGTGCTTACTTGGCTTCCATCAGTCACTGAGCATCCATGCGTCTCTACCCCAGCCTTTTATCACATTTCCTTTTTCCACTAGTGAGAAGTGTGCTCGTCAAGAATGTAGGTTCTAGTTTCTAAGCTGGCTTGCCTGTTGCTTCTTCAGGCTTTTCTAGAGGAAAATAGCAGGCCTTGTCAATGAACTTTTCTCTCCCTTTTGTACTGTGTGACTAAGTTTTTCTGTGCCTCCATCTCTCTCTGCCCTAGGAAATTTCCTCTTGATCACTCCCCGCTGATGCTTTACACCTGTGCTCTTTCTGTACTGTTACTTTGAAATGTACATACCACTTTCTAAAAGCTTAGCATTTTCCAGAGCACTTTGATGTGTTAAGAAATTACTTTTAGGAGCCCTATCTAGTCTAGTTTGGCCAGCTAAGTGGACATCTGGGTTGCTGGCCATGCTGACATTTAAAAAATAGTTTAATTTCTCAACTTGATATCGCAGTTGCCTAATACAACAGCTTAATTACTGTATACCCATATCTTCACTTGAATTGGCAAATCTGGGAAAGATTAAAAATAGTGAATATAGTTGAAGGCTGTTGTGGTACACTTACATGAGTATGAGCAGAAATGAAGGATAATCCTGGTGTTAGGCCCTTTTTCTCCTTGGCTGGTCCGTTCTCCATGTTCTTGACCTCTCCAGTAGCCAGGCTGATGAAGTGAGTGGCACATTCCAGCTCAACGTCAATTAAGACAGCTGTTTGTAAATCCCAGATAAATGGACAATTAGTGGTGGTGGTACTAGCTAGGACCGCTTTAATAATTAACCCAATTACCTTTCATTTTGCTCCAGTGATGAAAGTAAAGGCGATAAGGGGCTGGCTTGGTTGCCTGGGAAACAGAGAAATAAATGCAGCACTCCTCCCAGAGAACCCAGCGTTCACAGATGCCTTTCAGCACCAAGGGCCTTGTGCTTACTTGGCTTCCATCAGTCACTGAGCATCCATGCGTCTCTACCCCAGCCTTTTATCACATTTCCTTTTTCCACTAGTGAGAAGTGTGCTCGTCAAGAATGTAGGTTCTAGTTTCTAAGCTGGCTTGCCTGTTGCTTCTTCAGGCTTTTCTAGAGGAAAATAGCAGGCCTTGTCAATGAACTTTTCTCTCCCTTTTGTACTGTGTGACTAAGTTTTTCTGTGCCTCCATCTCTCTCTGCCCTAGGAAATTTCCTCTTGATCACTCCCCGCTGATGCTTTACACCTGTGCTCTTTCTGTACTGTTACTTTGAAATGTACATACCACTTTCTAAAAGCTTAGCATTTTCCAGAGCACTTTGAGTCTTTTAAAAGATTTTAATGGTTCTGCCCTTGTAGAGTTTACTGTCTAGCCAGGGAGTAGCCTGGTTTTCTATATATTTATTTTGTTTGTGTGTGTGTGGTGGTTTTTTTTTTTTTTTGGCGGTTGGGGGAAGGGGTGGCTGCACTAAAATTTTAATAATTCCCCTGAGACTTTTAACTGCCAATCCTGTGTGTGTGTATGTAACTCAAACGTGGGCTTGAACCAGGAACTTTATGAGTTTTGATGCAGTTTGAAGTAACTCGAAATGTGTCCCCATTCCTCTTTTGCATGAGTCTGTGAGCCTGAGTGAGAAACGGCAGCTGCTACTTGCATTGTAGAGTTGGCTTGAGAGGCAGTAGAGCAAAGCGTTCAAGAGTTTGGGCTCCAGAGCGAGACTATCTAGGTTCAGATATTCATGCCGCTACTTCCTGTCAGTGTAATCTTGGTTAATTTAATCTTTTCTTGGGACTCAGTTTCTTCATCTGTAAAATGGCCATAAGAAGAGTATTTAGCTCAGAATTGTTTTGAGGATTAAGTGAACTAATAGAAGCACTCAGCATGTTTTTGGCACACGGTAAGTGTTCGGTCGACTTTAGCTGTTACCAGTAGGATTTTGGCTGTAAGACTTTGGGGCCAGCACTGAGCTAGAGCTGTGCTAGTCTCCTCACTGCTTCTGGCCTTGCTCATTTCCCACTGTTCTTCTGTCTCCTCAGCAGTGCACTTCCTGGGGCCCAAGCAGGGCTTTCTCCCCTTTGCTATGGTCAGTGAGTTGAAAAAACTGGGACTTGTGCTCTAAGACACCAACAGATGGTAACCCGAAGTTCCCTATGTTGATAGTTTGACCGCCTAATGAATCCGTTGCTGCCTGTAGTCATGTCAACCCAGAGGGTTAGATCAGAGGAGTCAGAGTTTGCAGTTGAGTAACCCTTTTCGGTCTCTAATCAGAACTTGCTCTCATGAAATAAGCACCTACTCTCCAGACCAAGTACTTGCTCCTGTGTAACCATGGCAACATAGGGATCTCAAAGTGGACCAATAGCATCAGCATCATTTGGGATCTTGTTCCAAATGCAAATTCTTGATCCCTACCTCAGATACACTGAAGCAGAAATTCTGGTTGTGGGCTAGGAATTTGTGTTTTAAATGGTCTTCTCAGTGATCCTGGTGCACTTGAAAAATTGAGAACTACTGCTCTAGATTAACTAATTAAAACAAGGAACAGAGGCAGAGAGGAAGAAATGGGAAGAGATGACTTGCTAACACATTAAGGAGTGTGCATGCCTGGAATCTAAGATGCGTTGGTCCTGGTGAGCCCCTGGTATAGAAGTCTTCTTTATCTGGAGCTGTGAGTAATGAGGTGGGGGGAATGAATGAATTTGTTATTGCCTGCAGAGTGCTCAGCTGGTGTATAATCAATTTTTACTTGATAAACATGTATTGAGCTTCTGTTTTTTCTGTGGCACAGTGTTAGGTATATGATAGTACCCAGATGAAAAAGACATGATGTCTGTTCTCCACACACTTTCCACCTACTATGTAAGCCCATCATGCTCAGAAACGGCTATAGGACAGTATGCCTTGTGCTAAATGCATACACAGAAAAGAAGGATGCACAAAAAACTGGCCGTGATAGTGCAGAACCTGCCAGCGTCTCCCTAGCGGAAAATAGGAGTCTGTTAGGCTGTATTGCTGGGACCACAGGTTCCTGTCGACTCTGCTAGGAGTTTTCTTCCTAGGCGAAATTGACCTATAGCCTTTCTTTGCACTTCCTAACCAGTCTCCTGCCAGTCCTCTTTCTTCCTCCTGAAAGAGAAAGGTGGGCATCCGGACTGGGACCTGCTATGTAACTTGTCCTGTGAGTTCTCTGTGCCTGGGGCCTCCCTAGACCCAGGGAGCTGAGCATCTGAGTCTTGTGGCTTGTGTACTTCTTAGGAATATTTCTCATCTTGCAGATGTGACTGAAGATGCCCTCTAATCTCCCAAGGACTCACTGTAATGCCAGAACCCTTTACTTCCCTCTTCTGAGTTTATGATTAGTACATGCTTTGATATGTTTTACAACCCCTCAGAACACATGGTACAACAATACAGAAAGCTGTGGAGGAGATGTCAGGAGAGAATAAGCAAAATATGAGATCAAAGCCCCCCTTTTTTTCCAGTGGAGGCAGTAGCCAGTCTTCACTTTGTTTGAGATTAGAGATCTTATACATACTCTGGAAAGACTTGAAATAGTCTTCGTTGCTTATCCCATCTATTCCATTATTTTTTATCTGAGTCCTTGATAGCATTATTTTTTATCTGAGTCCTTGATAGGAATGCTACCCCTCCACCTCCTTCTTTTTAAATCTCTGATCTCATACTAGCTTTTCTTTCCCTTTCTCAGTTCATGTCCTCAGGCAGTCTCATTTATTCCAAACTGGCTGGAAATGCCCTGGGAGCTGGCAGACAGCACCTCTCACCCTCTCTACCAAAGGAGAGCCAACCTGTGGGTGTTAATTTCCTTTCTTAAACACCTGCTGATCCACAAGGCTGGCTCTTCCCCCAGGGTCCTTGTGGCACTCATCTGGAAGCCCAGAGCAAGCACAGATGGATATCTTGGTCTACCGATGAGGTGGAAAGGTCACGCGGCTTTTTGAAGCATTGAGACTCTTTGTGGGTGGTTTTTTTTGGGGTCAGGTGCTTAGGCTTCCCTGGTGGCTCAGATGGTAAAGTGTCTGCCTGCAATGCAGGAGACCCGAGTTCGATTCCTGGGTCAGGAAGATCCGCTGGAGAAGGAAATGGCAATCCGCTCCAGCACTCTTGCCTGGAAAAGCTCATGGACGGAGGAGCCTGATAGGCTGCAGTCCATGGGGTCCCAGAGAGTGGGACAGGACTGAGTGACCTCACTTTCACTTTCTTTAGTGTCATCTCAGGGCCAGAAAGCTATCTTGTAGTGACATACTCCAGCCTGTAAAAATAGAGTCTCGTGTTACAGGGCTACCTTAACGAATTCCTGTGTTTGTCTGAAGCCCAGCTCAGCGCAGCTGTGGGCCGTGCAGAAAGGGCCCAGCTTCACTACTGGTGCCTTGAGCTGTGGGGTCATATTCTTTGGAATTGCTTGGCAAGCAACACTCATGATTTATTTATTTTTTTCTTTATTATTTTTTTAAATTTAAATTTATTTATTTTAATTGGAGGCTAATTACTTTACAATATTGTACTGGTTCTGCCACACATCAACATGAATCTGCCACGGGCGTACACGTGTTCAAACTCATGATTTACACTCTTATGGCTCATGCCCCGAAGTGTGCTTCCTAGGCAGAGAATTTAGCTGGTCCAGGCTGCAGAGGAACAGGGGGAAAACCAGGCAGGAGCTAAAGGTCTAGGTTC
>SJYC01104713.1:0-59318 GCA_006408675.1 Madoqua kirkii
TCTTCACTTTGTTTGAGATTAGAGATCTTATACATACTCTGGAAAGACTTGAAATAGTCTTCGTTGCTTATCCCATCTATTCCATTATTTTTTATCTGAGTCCTTGATAGCATTATTTTTTATCTGAGTCCTTGATAGGAATGCTACCCCTCCACCTCCTTCTTTTTAAATCTCTGATCTCATACTAGCTTTTCTTTCCCTTTCTCAGTTCATGTCCTCAGGCAGTCTCATTTATTCCAAACTGGCTGGAAATGCCCTGGGAGCTGGCAGACAGCACCTCTCACCCTCTCTACCAAAGGAGAGCCAACCTGTGGGTGTTAATTTCCTTTCTTAAACACCTGCTGATCCACAAGGCTGGCTCTTCCCCCAGGGTCCTTGTGGCACTCATCTGGAAGCCCAGAGCAAGCACAGATGGATATCTTGGTCTACCGATGAGGTGGAAAGGTCACGCGGCTTTTTGAAGCATTGAGACTCTTTGTGGGTGGTTTTTTTTGGGGTCAGGTGCTTAGGCTTCCCTGGTGGCTCAGATGGTAAAGTGTCTGCCTGCAATGCAGGAGACCCGAGTTCGATTCCTGGGTCAGGAAGATCCGCTGGAGAAGGAAATGGCAATCCGCTCCAGCACTCTTGCCTGGAAAAGCTCATGGACGGAGGAGCCTGATAGGCTGCAGTCCATGGGGTCCCAGAGAGTGGGACAGGACTGAGTGACCTCACTTTCACTTTCTTTAGTGTCATCTCAGGGCCAGAAAGCTATCTTGTAGTGACATACTCCAGCCTGTAAAAATAGAGTCTCGTGTTACAGGGCTACCTTAACGAATTCCTGTGTTTGTCTGAAGCCCAGCTCAGCGCAGCTGTGGGCCGTGCAGAAAGGGCCCAGCTTCACTACTGGTGCCTTGAGCTGTGGGGTCATATTCTTTGGAATTGCTTGGCAAGCAACACTCATGATTTATTTATTTTTTTCTTTATTATTTTTTTAAATTTAAATTTATTTATTTTAATTGGAGACTAATTACTTTACAATATTGTACTGGTTCTGCCACACATCAACATGAATCTGCCACGGGCGTACACGTGTTCAAACTCATGATTTACACTCTTATGGCTCATGCCCCGAAGTGTGCTTCCTAGGCAGAGAATTTAGCTGGTCCAGGCTGCAGAGGAACAGGGGGAAAACCAGGCAGGAGCTAAAGGTCTAGGTTCCCAGTGGCAATAAGGGTCTTTCAGAGAGGTCGGATGTGCTGGAGGCATGTGAGGAAAATAAAACAGCATTCATTTTCATGAATAAATCTGTCTAAGAAGGTGAACTTTCTTACGAATCTGCCATACTGCCAGTGGCCGCTTAGGTAGTACTTGCTCATTTCTCCAACAGGAAGCTCACAACAGTGTCTTTATTGAAATTTCCTTGTACCAGTAAACAAATGAAGAGGGGTGACATGGACGTATCCAGTAACTCTTACTCAATAGAGGAGACAGCTTAGAGACTGTGACAGTTCTATAGCAGCATTTAAAATTTTCCAAAACGTTTTTCTTCATGCTGAACTGGTAAAAGGGTTGTGGACAGAAATAATGCAGTAACTCAAGCTTACTGCATGAGCTAAGGTGGCGGAATGGTTAAGAATCTGCCTGCCAATGCAGGAGACGCAGGAGACGTGGGTTCACTCCCTGGATTAGGAAGATCCCCTTGGAGGAGGAAATGGCAACCCACTGCAGTGTTTTTGCCTGGAAAATCTCATGGACAGGGGAGCCTGGTGGGCTACAGTCCACAGGGTCACAAAGAGCGGGCACGACTGAATATGATGTTAGATTGTATTTGCAAAATGCGGGGACTGTGGTGGAATGCAGCGCTTCAGATGTGCTGAAAACAAACACCCTGGAGCCCTTGCTTATGCCAGGTAGAGCTCTAAGCGCTGCTCACGTACCATTTCACTTAGTCTTCACAGTATTCCAGTGATGCCTTGGTATCACTCCTGTTTACAAATAGGGAAACCGAGGCATAAGCAGATGAAGTAATTTGCCCACGACCACAGCTTGTATTTGACAGAGTAGGAATCAGAACTCGGGCTGTCTAGCTTTAGGTTGGGACTTCTCAAACAGAACCGTCATGGGGTGTAGGGTGATTCCTTGTTGACAGAAAAAGAGGCTGAAAAGTTAAACTCTGGTTTTTCTGTAAGAAAACAAAAAATAATTTGTTCGGCCTGTGAAACCGCTACTGGGGAGCGGGCTGCAAATTCTCTTGTATTCTTGTTGCAGCTCCTTTCCCCTCGAAAGAGCCCTGTAGAAGAAATGCATTCCCAAACAATGGCTCCTGAAGCGGTAATTACACTGTTGCCGTCCCGTTGGGAAGAAGGCTGGGGCGGTGATTACATTCCAGAACAAAGCTGTTCGAGTATAATTGCGCTGTGCTGCGCTTATCAGTCTGGGGAAGGCAGGCCTCTGGTCTCCATCCTCATTTGTTTTTGAGATGGAATCCGAATAGCATTCAATTAATAGGCAAGGCCCAGGCACAGGGAAGTCAGCCAAAAGAGCCAAGAGGACATTAACTTGCTGTTAGCATTTTCCTCCAACCGCTTTCCAGACCTTTAAGTATCAGCAGAGTTGAGGATGAGCCCATTTGAAGAAATGTATTTGGCTAATGAAGGGTTAGAGACCCCTGCTTAGAATGTGTGCCCCCAGGCCCTCATGAGTCTTTGTACTTGAAGAAGAGGCGGTTAGGTAGCAGTGAAATTTCCCTATGATCTGAGCGAGCTTGGTGTCTGGTGATGGCTTGGCTGGGTGTGGTGGTCGAACGATATGTAAGACAGACAGTGGCCTGCCAGAGATCCCCACGTCACTAATCCCTGGAACCCGTGGATGTGTTGCTTTACCTGGCAGAAGGAACTTCGCACATGTGACTGAGATTTTGGGATAGGGAGATTATACTGAATTATCTGTGTGGACCCAGTCTAATCACATGAGCCTTTGAAAGCAGAGGAGAAAGGCAGATAGATCAGTCAGCGAGACACAGTGGTAGAAGATGGGAGTTGCTTGGCGCTCAGCAGCCAGTCAGCAAGAAAACCAGAACCTCAGTCCTAAAACTGCAAGGACCTGAATTCTGCCAAAACAAATGAGCAAGGAAACAAACCCTTCCCGAGAGCCTCCAGAAAAATGGCATAATCCTGCCACCACCTTGATTTTAGCCTGAGACGCTCGTTGGACTTCTGGCCTGCAGCAGTGAAAAACAGTACATTCATGTTAAGCCCCTAAGTTTGTGGTGATTTGTGACTATAGCCACCGCAAACCAATGCAGATGGCTTCACACGCCACTGGCCTCAGCTGTGGTGGCTCGTCTCTTCTCTCTTCACCAGTTTTTCCTCACAAAGCCTCTCAGGCTTCCAGAGAGAAATGAGCCGTCAGGCCCCAACGCAGCGCGCACTTGGCGAGTCTCTGCTTTTTCACTTCTGTTACTATCCCATCAGCTAACGAAAGCCACTCGGCTAACCCCAGAGTCAGAGAGGGGACTGTCTGTAAGCACGCGGTTTCAGAGGAGAGGCTTGAATCATGAGGGGTCATTACAGGGACATATCACAATGAAGTCAGTGTTTGAGATCTGCAGTGGCCTAGTAACTCACTGTCAACAAACTGCTTTTTAGAGTGTCCTTACATATACGCGAAAGGAAAGTTCCAGCATACCAAGGGAAATCGATGTGTAGATTTTGAATTCCAGAGAAATGTCTTGATTTTTCATTATTTGAATGGTTTAAATCATTATTTGGTTTATTCAGAGAGACATGCATTTGGAAATGACATCCAAATGGAAAGCTAGATCCTGGTTTTCTAGACAGCTTTCAGAAAAGCTGCCTCTTTTCTCTGTTTTCTGGGATGTAGCCCTCTGTTTCTGTGTGCTGGAGGGTAAGAGATGTGCGGAAGAGGTCTGTGGGTGGCTGGGCCCCTTGGGGCCACGTGCATTTCTGTGTGGGAGTAAGACTGACAGGATTAACTGTGCAAGCACTGACTAAATTGGCTGTAAGTGAACCTGTACCCGTGGCATCATTTATAATCCGCAGCTTCTGTAACAGAAGCAAATTGGAAGAAAAGTTCCTAAAAACTAAGGCAGAGGATCTTTGCGTGGCCAGCAACCATGGCACATTACGCTTTCTTAGAGCAGTCGTTGGGGAGAAGCTAGAATTCAGTTCTTCTCAAGCATAGGAGTTAGCTTTTGCTTGGCCTTATGGGTGAGACTGGTTAGAAACTTATTTTATGGGCTCCAGATGCGAAGGGGCAGACTGGGCCTCAGGCCTGTGGAGCCAAATGTCACATTCACTAGTCATTCCTTCAGAACGTGCTTGATGGTCAGAGGCATCTCCGTAACTTGGTGGGAGGCAAGCTGTGCTGTTAGTGAGCTCTGAATTTTGCACTGGGCAGTTTGGTTCAAAAATAGGATGGCTTATGTACAAGAAGGGTGTGTCTTCTCATTGGAGATTTAAGCTGGCTTTCTCAGGAACTTCCTCCAGCTCAGCAGGGCGCTCAGCGATTTAGTGTGTTCCCTGAGCATCTCTCTGCTCTGCCTCAGAGCTCAGCCAGGATTCGTGGCGTGGCCGCGAGGCAGTCAGGGAGCTGCCACCGCAGCTTACAGTGCGTGCGCGTGGCCGTGTCTGCGCCTCGAAAGTGAAGAGAAGCAACTTGGCCCGTGCTGGGGAGGGTTCCACTCGCAAGAGGCAACGGAGCAGCGGTATGTCTTGGGAAGAACAGTGCTGAGAATGGAAATGTACAGACTGTTAAAAGAGGCAGAGATGCTTGCCAAGCCAAATAAAACTAGAGCTTATCTCTTATCTCCTGATAAGAAGTTAGAACGTGTAATGATGAGATCAGCCAGTATCCTTCCTTTCTTCTGCCTTTGCTTTTTGGGTCCCCTTCCCCTCCTACCTTTAGACCTTTATCCATCATGGGTCACTGAATTTAAACTTGATGTTCTTCACAGCACAGCGAATACAGCTAACATCAGACCTAACTGAGAGCTTGTAAAAGTCACAAAGTATTTCTTGGCCTAAATATTTTCATTGATTCTGCTGAAGTGAGGTGACTGGGGAAAAGTGGTAAAATGTTAAATTGCTTCTTAGGAAACTAATTACAACTGAACATATCAATGCAAAGCTTGAAATAAGGTGTTTCAAATACCCCAGTTTCTCCACTCCCATGGTCCAGATAGAGAGACTACAGGGACAGCTTAAGAACGCCTGTTGGGAAGAATTTTCCAGCTGTTCTAATCTTTGTCTTACCGAGGAAGAACTCTATAAAGTCCTGTGGGATAGACGCAGCCAGCACCAAGAGTTAGCTTGGGAGTCGTTAATACCCCTCTGTTGCTATGAAACAAGCCAAACCACCCTTGAAAATAATGCCATCTAGGTGAAAACAGTGAGCTTGCCCTGCTGGCAGCTTTAAGACCTAACTGTCCCCACTTCACCTATCGAACTGCCAGCTCTAAGACTCGTTTATTTATAGAATTTCTCAGGCTGCCACTGGATGGAAGTACTAGGGGAGCTGGCCATAGAATTTGGAGGTGATGGCTGTGAAGGAGATGTTTAGAATCAGGTTGACATTTGTCCCATTCTACCGTAATTTCTAAGTCCACCATGCTTTAGTCTTATTGTTACAGTTGTTCAGTCGCTGAGTCGTGTCTGACTTTGCTGCCCCGTGGACTGCAGCACGCCAGACTTCCCTGACCTTCGTTATTTCCCGGAGTGTGCTCCAACTCAAGTCCATTGAGTCGGTGATGCCATCCAACCATCTCATCCTCTGCCTCCTCCTCCTCCTGTTGCCTTCAGTCTTTTCCAGCATCAGGGTCTTTTCCAGTGAGTCAGCTCTCCATATCAGGTGGCCAAAGTATTGGAGCTTCAGCCTCATCATCAGTCCCTCCAGTGAATATTCAGGGTTGATTTCCTTTAGGATGGACTAATTTGATCTCCTTGCAGTCTGAAGTACTCTCATGAGTCTTCTTCAGCACCATAGTTTGAAAGCATCAGTTCTTTGGCACTCAGCCTTTCTTTATGGTCCAGCTCTCACATCCATACATGACTACTGGAAACACCATGGCCTTGATTAGTATGGACTTACTGTTAGTTTTCACTCTCAGGCATGAAGTGTAGCTGCCTACCTTTTCCCTTGTGTTATTAGCATCTCTCCTACATGTGAGAGGGACTTTTTTCCTGAAAGGCTAGTGCCCTACATAGAGAGACAGTGCTCTTTTGACACCTGAAGAAAAATTGTTAAGAGTATAGAAATCTTGAAAAAAATCATCTTAGTCTTGGTATCTGGGGATCTCCTTTATTTAAAGATGCCTGCTAGGAATTCCCTGGCGGTCCAGTGGTTAGCCTTTCCCTGTCAACGGCCAAGGTTCAATCCCTGGTCGGGGAACAAAGATCCCACAAGCCACACAGCATGGCAAACACACAAAATTTTAAAAAAATAAAGACGCCTGCTTCCTTTGTCCCCCTCATTTTGGATGCTAGACTTCCCTCTTGTACCTCTCTCCTGTTCTGAGACCTTAAAGTTAAGAGTGAAAAGGATACGGCAAGAAATTAGGCATTCTTACAGCAAGAGCTAAGCAGTGTTGGTTACAAGTTGACTGTTTCACATTTTATAATTTTATATGACTCATATCTTTTGTGTGGGGAGTATAACTGAAACAAACTATCAAACTTGAAGTGGCCTCGGGGCCCTGTCTCTGAAGGAAAATGTTGAAAAGAGTTCTTAGACCTAATTTTGACAAATTGAATCATACTCAGAGCTCCTCTGAAATCCTTTTTGTTTGTTTCTTAATTGGGCAGTCTGTGATGGGAGGGGGTTTTGTGTGTGTGTGTGTGTGTGCATACATAGATAGACTCAGTCAAGAATATTGCGAACAAAAACAGACAAGATTAAGATCTAGTCTACTTCCCAGAGAAATCCATGCCCGTTCCTTTTTCAACCTAGGACTTGTACATTAAACATGAATATTTCACTTATGTTTTCCCTTGGCTTCGGTATTCATAAATGGTAAACATTAGAAACTACTAAGAAGTCACCCATAGCTGCTTTCTTGTGAGAAGCCAAAGGTTTGGATTCTTCTTTTAATCATAACTAAGCTTTTGTATTTCAAATCATGCCTAGCACTGGGCCTTGGAGGCCGCCTGCCATTTAAGTTGACCAGGACTTAAAACCAGTTGGGTCCACTTTCAGAAGGACCTAAAATACTCTGTTTATTTAAAAATGTTTGCTATCCATGAGACTTTTCTTCCATGTAAAAACGTATCCAGTCCACCTCACTCGTTTTCTCCTCTCCTCCGCTTCCCTCCAGGTGCTCGGGTTGGTCCTGTGGGAGCATAGCGTGACCATCCTCATTCCGTAGATGTCTGTGGGCCTTCTCAAGCTGAACCTTACAGCCTCCGTTTCTCAGCTCCACTCTATGTCACTTCTCTTCTGGCTTTCTTGACTTCTGACCCCCACCCCCTAGCCCCACCCGTCTCTCTTGCTCTGAAGACCACGTCCAGCGTCCCCTTAGACGATAGACAGTGACTGGATGTCCTTGGTGCGCTGGGACTGTACTGCTCTCCTTGAGCCTCTCTCTACCTGCGAGGCATGGGAAAGTCTAGCACGAGTGCGTGCCCTCTGTAGGTCCCCCCACCCTGTCCAGGAGTCAGCAGAGCTATGTTAGAACACCCGGAAAAACTTAGGGTCTCTCTTTGCATATGAGAAGGAGGTGAATGGATCTCTTCTGTTCGTGTCGATCTTATACCTCAGGACAGTTATTTGTTCATTTATCCCCTTATTTGTTGAAAGCTACTTGCCTCTGGTGGTTCTAATATATTAACTTTATCATGAAAATAATCAACCAAGAAAAATACCAGAACTGCCCCATTTCACTGCTTCTCTCATCGCTGTCATTCAGACAGATGATGCAGTCCTGCTCTTAAGTGTCCGTGTTGTGAGGTCAGGGGTCTCAGCTGCCCAGCTAGGGATCAGACTTGTGAGCCCAGCACTGAGAGTGTAGAGTCTTAACCACCGGACTATGAGGGGAATCTCTGGAATATACTTCTTGAGTGCTACAGTTTGCCAGGCCCTACGCTAAGTGCTGGGGATTTTTACTAGAAAAAAATAGATTAACTTTCAAGTTCAATTACTATTTTCATACCTTTTCAAAAGTGCTTTAAATTACTGTATCCAGAAGTCCTAGATTTTATCTGATTCCTTATTCCTGATTATTATATCAGCGTGGCTGTCATTCTGATGTGATGCAGGAGGATGTAGGCTTTAATGAATGTTTTTGGCACTGATCGTTAATTGCTGATTTCCTGGTGATGTTACAGTAAAGTATTAATTAACCACCAAATCCAAGTTGACCTCTTAGTCAAAGAGGCAGCTTTGTTTTCCTGAAGGGAGACTGAGCTTTTTGTGTACGGCCTAACACACTGGTAATCCACCAACTTTTAGCTGGTGGGTAAAATGTAGTTTTGCTAAATGAAATTGTTATTGCCAGGAGAAATAGCAATAACCTCAGATATGCAGATGACACCACCCTTATGGCAGAAAGTGAAGAGAACCTAAAAAGCCTCTTGATGAAAATGAAAGAGGAGAGTGAAAAAGTTAGCTTAAAGCTCAAGATTCAGAAAATGAAGATCATGGCATCCGGTCCTGTCACTTCATGGGAAATAGATGGGGAAACAGTGTCAGACTTTATTTTTGGGGGCTCCAAAATCACTGCAGATGGTGACTGCAGCCATGAAATTAAAAGACGCTTGCTCCTTGGAAGATAAGTTATGACCAATCTAGATAGCATATTCAAAAGCAGAGACATTACTTTGCTGACTAAGGTCCATCTAGTCAAGGCTTTCCTGTGGTCATGTATGGATGTGAGAGTTGGACTGTGAAGAAGGCTGAGCGCCGAAGAATTGATGCTTTTGAAGTGTGGTGTTGGAGAAGACTCTTGAGAGTCCCTTGGACTGCAAGGAGATCCAACCAGTCCATTCTGAAGGAGATCAGCCCTGGGATTTCTTTGGAAGGAAAGAAAGCTGAAACTCCAGTACTTGGGCCACCTCATGCAAAGAGTTGACTCATTGGAAAAGACTCTGATGCTGGGAGGGATTGAGGGCAGGAGGAGAAGGGGACAACAGAGGATGAGATGGCTGGATGGCATCACTGACTCGATGGACATGAGTCTGAGTGAACTCCGGGAGTTGGTGATGGACAGGGAGGCCTGGCGTGCTGCGATTCATGGTGTCGCAGAGTCGGACACGACTGAGCGACTGAACTGAACTGAACTGAAGCTTAACTTTGGGCCTATGAAGTTGCACCTGTGTTTCAGAGTAGGCTACAAGTTGGTAGGAGTAAGAGGTAAGAGGCTGGTGTCAAAGACAGAGCTCGTGTTCCCTAGGCGTGAGAGGTTAGCGTGGTGAGTGAGCAGTCGGAGAAGCCCCAAGGCTGTCGGATGGGCACTGAGTCACTGTCTTGTTAAACTGGAGCAGCGTCTTCATTATTGAAAATGGCTTTACTACTGTGCTGTGTCTTCTAATCGCTTCAAAAATACTGCCCCTCCAATCTGGTATCCAGTGGTACGTTATGGACCTAAAAAAACACTGAGAGCTACTGATGCTGCGTGTCACAATCGGCACTAGACGTTGACAGCCAGGTCGCGTCATCCTGGCCCCTTCAGTAATTCACAGTGTAACTTGAGTGAGTCACCTGGTCTCTTTGTCTCCTTGACAGGTGAGGATGAGGTAAGCCCTACCTCCATGTTCCTTCCAGGGATTAAGTGGGGGGGCAATGGTAAAGCACTCTTAACTTTTTTGAAAAATATATTACCTGAAATTAGAAGGAATAAAAGTAGATATTTGCCTTAGCCCCCAGGTTATTTGCAGTACCTGAACTACTTGGCCCAAGCAGAGCTGACCAACTTGAGATGTTCCGGTGTCAGGAACACCTCGATGCTAAGAGACAGGCTCAGGTGGCTGTAAAGAACCCATCTCAGCTCAATAAACGGAGTTGCCGAAGCACATCTGAGTTGTGCTAGGCACCCTTGGAACAGAAAAGAAATACTTCTTGATGAACTAAATAGAGGTGGTCATAGTAACAGAAAGAGGAAGCAGGGTTTAGGGTTTGTGCGTAATCTTCCCATAGACTGAATGTAGTCTGTGAAGTGTCCTTTGACTCTCCTTGACTAGTTACTGTTTTGATCTCTTCTCAGTTTTTCCAGGGATATAAAGCCACCCAAAGATCTTAGGTCATTCTCTACTCCTTTGCAGCGGTTAGTGTAGATATGAAATAAGGCATCAAATCCTGAAACTATAAAGTTATTTCTTAACCCCTTTGGGACACTAAAAATGCTAACATAATCTTAGAGAAATAATCTGATGAAGCAAACCTATGTGATTGAGTTTATTATTGATTTGAGGAGATGCCATAGAGCTTAATACTAAGGACAACTGAGCTCAGATTTCATCTCGCTTCTTACCAGCTGGGTGACCATGGGAAAGTTGTGTAACTTACCTAAGCCTCAGTTTCCTTGTCTGTAGAAGAGGGGTTCTGTAAAGCCTTTCAGTGACTGCCCTATTGAAAATGCCAGTACTCTACCCTCGGAACTTTTCATTCCTCTTCTCTGTTTTATATTTCTCCATGACACTTTTTTTAACATGCTGTGTGAACTCATGTCTTTGTTATATAGCTTTTCCTCCCACCCCCCACTGACTCGATGGACGTGGGGGATTGTAATTCCCATGAAGGCAGGAATGTAATTCCCATGAAGGCAGGAATTTTTTATGTGTTTTGTTCACTGTCTGGCATGTAGTAGAAACTCACTATGTATTTGTCTAATGAATAAACAGACTTCCTGTTGGGTAATTGTGAAGATTGAATGGGAACATTTGTTAAACAAGAACTTAATGTGTCCCTTGGTACAAGATAAATACTTAGAAAATAGCAGCAATTATTGCACATGAAGTATCTTGCTACATATTTTTGAAAAATGAACAAAACCCATAGTGTTGTTATATCAGAATGCCACGTACAGATATTAGGTGGACTTCCCTGGTGGCTCAGACAGTAAAGAAGAATCCACCTGCAATGCAGGAGACCTGGGTTCCATCCCTGGGTTGGGAATATTCCCTGGAGGAAGGCATGGCAACCCACTCCAGTGTTCTTGCCTGGAGAATCCCAGACAGAGGAACCTGGCAGGCTACAGTCCATGGGGTCACAAACAGTTGAACACGACTGAGCAACTAAGCACGTAGCACGCAACTTAAGAATACGAAATGTAAACTGTTGCTGTGTTGCTTTTTATAATGTTATTTATTTTTTTATTTTGGGCTGTGCTGTGTCTTTATCGTTGAATCAGCTTTTCTCTGGTTGCGGTGAGCAGGGGCTACCCTCTAGTTGGAAAGCGCAGTCTTCTCGTTGTAGTAGCTTCTCTTTTTGCTGTGGTGCACAGGTTTAGTTGTTGCGCAGCTTGTGGGATCTTCCCAGATCAGGGGTTGGACCCATGTCCCCCGCGTTGGCTGGTGGATTCTTTACCACTGAGCCACCAGGGAAGCCCCCTGTTGCTATGTCTTATTTTACTCTCAAGGTATCTTATATTCAAATTGTACAAAGATGTATAATGTATTTACAGTTTTACAATATTTTCCCTTGTATTTCCATATTTGTATACGAGTTTTGTGTCTCTCTCTAAAACTGTTAGTTTCCTCAAGTCAAGAACCTTGGTCTCTTTTCATATTTCTAGTGCCCAGTGCTTCTGTTACAGCCTGCTTATGTTCCTAAGACACTCAGTGTAATAAAACAAATCCTGTTACAAAAACAGAGTTTGGGGAATTTTCCAGCAGTGCAGTGGAATTCCTGCATTTCTCTGCCAAGGGCGCAGGTTCAATCCCTGGTCAGAGAACTAAGATACTGCAAGCTTCACAACATGGCCAAAAAAACAAACAGTGGTTTCATTTGGAGGAGGGAGGTTTCTGAGTTAGAGAGTTCAACATACAACAACACATTTTACATGAGGCAGTTTCAGTTAAAATGTATTACAGCTATATGAATGTTGATGTAAACCAAACCTAACGTTTGATTACATCTTCCTTTTCCTTAAGAGTGATGCCTGGGCCTCTCTTAAAAAATAATAATAATAACTACCAGCACACATTGCTTATTACACATTCTTATCACTTTTTTAAAAAAACCATTTTTAAAAATTGAAGTATAGTTAATTTATAATGTTATGTCTCAGGTGCACAGAAAACCCATTCAGTTATGAATAAATTTAAAAATGATACGTATGTATGTGTATGTGGGTGTATTCTTCTTCATATTCTTTCCTGTTATAGGCTATTTGTGGTGGTGATGGTTTAGGCACTAAGTGTATCGAACTCTTGCAACCCCATGGACTGCAGCCCACAGGCTCCTCTGTCCATGGGATTTCCCAGGCTAGAGTACTCAGTGGGTTGCTATTTCCAGTGGTTAAGACTCTGTGCTTCCAATGCAGGCTCACAGGTTCGATCCCTGTTCTGGGGACTAGGATCCCACATGCTGTGTGGTGCAGCCAAAAAATAAAAATTAAAAACTCTTTGGGCTTCCCCGGTGGCTCAGAGGTTAAAGCCTCTGCCTCCAATGTGGGAAACCTGGGTTTGATCCCTGGGTTGGGAAGATCCCCTGGAGAAGGAAATGGTAACCCACTCCAGTATTCTTGCCTAGAGAATCCCATGGACAGAGGAGCTTGGTAGGCTACAGTCCACGGGGTCGCAAAGAGTCGGACACGACTGAGTGACTTCACTCACTTTCACTTTACAA
The DNA here is from genome assembly GCA_006408675.1 of Madoqua kirkii. Lineage (NCBI taxonomy): Eukaryota > Metazoa > Chordata > Mammalia > Artiodactyla > Bovidae > Madoqua > Madoqua kirkii. The sequence goes on from SJYC01104713.1 coordinate 12,778, forward strand.
GACCTATATTCAATAAATATAGGTCCCTGTGCCATATAGTAGGTCCCCAACCACCCATCCGCTTTATATACAGTAGTGTGTATACGCCAGTCCCAAACTCCCTGTTCATCCATCTCATGGGGAAAGGAGGGTTATGACTGGCAAATTATGACAGGAACATTTAGTCTCCAGAGGACGTGAAATTGTATGTGAAAGAAAATATAAATGTATTGTGCTGTTTGTGTTATGAATATTTATATAGTCAAATTACTGTAAATAATTAACATTATTTAATCTAAAAATGGGGTATAACTTCTTTGGAAGGGTGGGGAAGAAAAGGGCAGGAGAAATCATCTCCCATCTTAAGAAGCCAGTAGACAATTGTGAAAAGTGAAGAATTAGTGACAGCAGAAATGTGACAGTTAATGATCAGAAGAAAAACAGCTGAAAGATCAGAAGAAAAACAGCTGAAAGATCAGAAGAAAAACAGCTGAAAGATCAGAAGAAAAACAGCTGAAAGATTTAAAAAGCAAATCAAGGGAGAGGGTAGGGCAGGAGGCTGCCATTTAACTTCATTAGCCTTGTAATACTCTTTAACTTTTAAAACTGTGTGTATGTAGTACTTTGATAAAAATTAAAATTTTAAAGCACTCCACTTTGTAATTCCCTTACTCACAGAATTTCAAAGGATTTCTGCTTCTTGCTGTACAGATGACAAATTCCTTGTCTTTTTTTCAGCCTGATTTTATATTCTGCCTTTTATGAGCCTTTGCTTCCCACTGAACTGATATTAGCCCTTTAACCCTGAACCACCTTGAGCAGTTAGAGCTGCTTTCTGGCTTGGACTGTTCTCTTCCTCTCCTCCTTTCCAAATCCATTCGAAAGCCTTAGCTTCTGTTTCTCCCCTAAGCTTTCCTGGCTCTCCTCCCCAACTCCAGCGACCTCTCCTCACCAGCTGTGGCTCACGTGGTCTGTGCCTTTCATTAGACACTTAAGTTGCTTTTCTACAGAAGTCTTATCTCCCCAACTGGATTATTGGCTCCAACCAAGCAAAAAGGACATCTTATTACCATTTTATATACATCTTCCACTGTGCTATGTTTGATAGATATCTGTTTGATATTCAGTTCTCATTCAGTCATCAAAAAGCTCTCTGGTTTGAGTTCACTACTCTTTATTCTGGGCATATCTCAAGACTCTGTACTTTGGCCTGAAAGATCTCTCTATCTCTGTCCGCGTTAGTGAGACTGAAGGCCAAAAGGTTTATCTCTTTGCGGATGATAGTGTTTTTGATTATCACAGTGTGCCTGTTGTTTTTAACAAAACATAACATGGACAGTTCCTAATCTCCCCAACCCCTGGGATGTTTTTTATTATTTGAGAGAAATGCTAATTTATCATTACTCTCACCCCTCTGGGAATTTGCAAAACTTCTTCCTTTAAACTCCCATGTGTCACAATTCTCTGTCCTGCAAAGAGCCAGGAAAAACAGAAACAAAGCCTCTGCAGTCTCCACTGCTTTCTCTTTGCACTCTAAGAACAGCCACCTGGCCTTCACAGGTGCCCTTGAGAGCTTCGTCAGTGACAGATTCTCATCTGAAGCTAGAGCCGCACAGTGACCTGAAACACTACTTCTTAATCTCCTGGAGGCCAGTGACCTCTATGAGAATGTGTGTTAAAAGCCTGGACTCTCGCCTCAGACAAAAAGGTATATGCAAAACTGTAATAAAGAGTAACCAGGATTTGAGTTTTACTCAGGTATACAATAAGGCCAGCAGATGAGAAGGATAGTCTGTTGAAAAAATAGTTCATTACTTACAGTGCCTGAGAGTAGGGGGCCTCACTGAGCCACGCAGGGCCGCGTGGGTTAGTATCAGGGTCAGCCAGGAGGCAGAAGGAGCTGAAGGGAATGCCTGAGCCAGAGCCCTTCTCTGTATTCTCAGGGAGAGGAATGGGTGAGGCAAGGTAAGTGTGCTGAATAAATTCAGGATCAGAAAGTTGGGATAATTTTGACAGACCCCAGGATGGTCCCTAGTTGTTTGTACCTGGCTCTGGAGTGGTTTTGGCCAGAGGATCTATTGATCAGGAGGGGTATGGGATCTGGATCGGTTGGTTTGCATGCTTGTAGGCAGTTGTTTGCTATCTCTGGGAATTAGCTAACCCAGAGAGGGGCAGTCCGGCAGTCCCGGCAGGGACCCCAAATATCAAAATATCAAAGCACCATAATATACAAAAAACAAAAATGGCCTCATGCAGTGACACACGCGTACACACAATTTAATCTGCAGTTTCAGTGGTTTCTTGGAGCTTCCGAAGGCCGTCTGTAGACCCAAGCGAGGTTTAAAACCCTGCGTGGGCCTGGGAGCTCTGTGCCTTTGAATATAGTAGTTGAGTTTAGACTACTCTCTTCACAAGAAGATCTGTATTTAATTATCTATTTCAGCAAGAAAGTGTAGCAACTGCTCAGTTTTTTAATGGTAAAGCTTTCTTTTCTACGTTCTTTTGACTTTTACCCTAGGAGCTTTTTGTGGGCATTTCATGCCAGGAAGGATAAGCCTGTATCCCATAATTGCTGCCTCGAGTCTGTGCTCACAGGGTGTCCTGATGCCATTTTAAATGCATGGAAAATTTTGGACGCGTGAACTATCTGGTGCTGCGTCTCTGCTGCATTTCTGCTCTGGCACCTGCTCCTCTCTTCTTGGAGTTCATCCCGCTGCCTAATTCTGTGCATTGTCTCCAAGCCTTTCATTAAGCATTGCTGGAGATTCTGCTTGTTAACCTCAGCGTCCCTGCTCATCTTTGCAACAGAAACAGAACCGGCTCCAACTGCTAGGCGTTTCCTCGAATGAAAAGCGCCCCATCTCGCCTTTCTGACTTTTCAGAGCATGAAATGGCTGCGCTGATCCTGCTGGCCTCAAGGCAGGAGCCTGGCAGAGGCAGACAAAGGGGACGGCGTGCTCCCTCCTTGGACTCTGCAGAGGCCAGAACGGCGTGCTCCCTGCTTGGACTCTGCAGAGGCAGAAGGAGAGACTTCTTAGCCTTACCAACTTGCAGTCAAAAACCTGCCCACCCCTGCTTTGTTTTGGCCGCAGTTAAGAAGGAAGTAAATTCTTGGTGTGTTTCCCCTGCATGTAACCATCAATTTCTAAGTGCCCTGAGTACTGTATTTTGTAGATTCCAGAGGTTGGGTAGTTTCCTAGAGTTCAGAAATCAAACAGAAATGGTTTTAGGCATTCTGGAGGTGTCCTTTTGCAGGTTGGATGGATATTTCAGAAAGCCGGAGGTACTGTGGCTCCAAGGCAGTGAATTGAGTTGCAGCCATGTGCTTTGTGCAGGGTGCTCTTTCTAGGGTACAAGGACTGAGAGGTACTTAAATCTCACCGAGGGATTTAAGATAGCCCTTACTCCTAAAGGGTTAACCATTGAGTAATAAGAATCTGCACATATTGAGGAAACTCTTTGTTTCTGGTACGGAATTACCTTACCGCACAGCTTCTGTGGCAGAGCATCAAGATATCTCATATAAAGATGAGAAAATCATGTATTCCTTGCCATCAGAAGAACCTATTTGTAGGAATTTCCTGGTGGTCCAGTGGTTAGGACTCAGTACTTTTACTTCCAGAGACCCGGCTTTGATCCCTCATTGGGAAGTGAAGATCTTGCAAACCACACAACAAGGCCAAAACAAGAAAAAGAACCTATTTATAATGGACGGTATGGATTCAGGTTCAGGGAGAAGTGTTGAGCGGGAACCGAGCAAGTGTATACTTGGCTCCTAGATTCTGAGCTGGGCCTCTGGTGGACTGAATTGTGTACTTGTCTTCAAGTGGACTGAGTAATGACAAGAGTCCTGCCTGGACTGGAAGGCAGGAGGTGGAGCAGAAAGAATATGACAGAATAGGAGAGAGAAACAAGGTGCTGTGGGGCTTCTGAAGATCATGTCAGGTTAACGAGATCAGAGAAGACTTCTTGTAAAAAGGGATTGAGAAGGTCCTTGATTGGGGGATTTTAGAAAGCATTTGTTAGTGGAGAGAGGAAGGAACCTAGATAGTAGGAACAATATGAACCAAAGTACAAAAGTAGAGATATATTTAAAGCATATTTCCAGAAACGGGAATCATGTGGGAGATAAGCACAGAAAGGTTGAGGGCCTTGAATAACAAGCCAAGGAATCTAGTTGAGTTTTGGCATCTAGGAGCCATTAGAGACTTCTGAGCAGATGAGCGCCACAATCAAAACTTGCTTTTAAAAATAATCAGTCTGGTATAGGAAGAAGGGTTGGAGTGAGGACAGTGGAGAGGAAGAAAGATGGTTTTGTAAAGGACAGGGCCCGTAGCTTAGTGATAACTGCAAGATTCTTTCATGATGTTACTTGTTATTGTTCAGTTGCTCCGTTGTGTCCGACTCTTTGTGGCCCCATGGACTGCAGCGCACCAGGCTTCCTTGTCCTTCATCATCTCCCAGAGCTTGCTCAAATTCATGTCCGTTGAATCAATGATGCCATCCAACCATCTCATCCTCTGTCGCCTCCTTCTCCTCCTGCCCTCAATCTTTCCCAGCATCAGGGTCTTTTCCAGTGAGTCAGCTCTTTGCATCAGGTGGCCAAAGTGTTGGAGCTTCAGCCTCAGCATCACTTCCTCTAATGACTATTCAGGATTGATTTCCTTCAGGATTGACTGGTTTGACCTCCTTGCTGTTACTTACCCACACCCTAAGCAGCCTATCAAGAAGTTTGCAGGTTGTCAAGCATTATTTATGACAGCTAGGGACAGAGTTTGCCTTTAAAAGCACGGCCATGCTCAGTGGTTTTCAGGCTTCCCTGGAGTGGTAGCAGACCCAGTGTTGCCTTAGGAGTGCCTCTAACCGCTCTGGCAGAAAGGAAGACCCTAAAACATATCTTAAAGCTCCTTTTGCTTCCCCTTGTGAAATATCGCTTTCAAAACCTAGAACTCTGCCACAGGCCTTTCTCAGAAATCTATCTAACCTGACATTAAAAATAAACCTTTCTTTTCTTCAAGACAAGATGTTTTAAGGTGCTGTCTAAGAGAAAAGCTTGGGGCACCTGTGTGTTTCATCTGTGCAGACAGACTGTTCCTGGTGTGAACCGAGGGAGCCCGTGGCCTTAAGAGCCCCTGCTTTTGTGAGTGCAAAGTCTGTGTGACCGTGCGCCATTGATAGCTGTCTGCTGGGTGGTTTCACCACGCAGTAGCTCAGGCTTTTACATGGTATAAACTTGATTCACGGAGACACAGGATGTGTTTCTGTGGGAGAAAGCTTTTGTCAAAGAATTCCAAGTAAACAGAATATGGCCATCTCTGCCCACCTTTGGAATTTACTGGGACTCCATATCCCAGAGTATTTCAGTTTAGCCAATTACTGCCTCACCCACACTTTGTTGGCCAAGCCCTGAGATTGTGGGGAAGCATTTAAAGGTCCTCACCGTGTGCCCCAGCTTCTTGTTTGTCTCTTTCCTTCGTATCCCTTTTTTCCTTTCAGTAGAGAGAAACTTTCATATAAAACAGTGTAAATACATCTGTACAGGCACACACATCTGTGCATATAGCAGGCCTGTGTGCCTCCACAGCCGCGTGTGATAGCTGTTAATAGTTTGCCCTGCCTGGCCTCAGTCCTTTTTTTTAGCAGCCTCGTGGTTTGCAGGATCTTGGTTCCCCTGCAGTGAAATCGCGGAGCCATTAGCCAGTGGACCATGGAGGAGTTCCTCCTTCGGTTCCTGCAAACAGAAGCTCTTCAGATAAAGTCAGAGTTCCCTTTGACCTCCATAATTGTATTTCCCATTCTACACAGAGGAAGCCCCTGTCATGAACTTGGTTTATACAATTGCAGTCTATTTTTTTTTTAATAACTTAATCTATTGGTAAAATGTCATTGCTCTTTAAGAGTTGCATTTTAATAAATGATACCGTATGCATCGTTTTTACAGCTTTTGAAATGCAGTATCACCTGGTTCCATCAGTCCACAATGACAGTTTGATTTGGCTTGTTCCTTTTAATTGTCGCCTAGTATTCATCCATGGGCTTCCCAGGTGGCTCAGTGCTAAAGACTCTGCCTGCCAATGCAGGAGCAGCCGGAGACTCCGGTTCAATCTCCGGGTTGGAAAGAGCCTCTGGAGGAGGAAATGGCAATCCACTCCAGTGTTCTTGCCAGGATAATCCCATGGACGGAGAAGCCTGGCGGACTGCAGTCTGTGAGGCCGTAAAGAGATGGATACGACGAGCTACTGACACAGATTCATTTATACACATTATCTATTCCCTATTAATGAACATGAAACTTTCTAGATTTTTACTATACCAGCATGCCTTGAATTTTCTTGACTTATGTCCTTGTGAACATCTGTGGCATTTTTTGGTAAGATGTTTACCCAGAGATAAAATTGTTTTGGCTCCTTTTTTAGTCAAATAGCACAGATTTATTGGCTCCCAAAGACATAACCCTCTTCTTAGATGCTTGAAGGGCATCTCAGAGTATCATCCTGACTGGCACTTTGTAAAAATGGAAAACTTAAGATTTGTGAATTTTATTGCAAACCCAAGATCAAGTTTTCTCAAGGCTTTTCTCAAACTAGTTATGTGGAATAAATGTATATTTAAATATAGAGGATATTAAATGATAAAATGCAGAATTTTGCCATGAATCATTATAAAGGTAACTTTTCACTTTGTGCTTTTCCTTTTATATTTTGTTTTCAAAACTGATTTATTGTAGGTAATTTAGACAGTGTCAAAATAGACGCTATAAAATGCTTAAGTCTCTCCTCATCGCTCTTAGTCTCATTCCCCAAAGGGAATTTTAAGTGCTGCAGCTGTATAGTATTTAAAATTTAAGTGAAAGATTAACTCTCAGTGAGTTCACTTATCTTTGGAATCTGTCTTTCCAAATCATTCTCTATGCCTAATCATACACATATGCATATTTTTATACTTGACATAGTTTTCTTCATTTTGTTTTTAATAAGAGATGGGCTCATAGGGAACAATATATATGAAGGACATCTTTCTATATCAGTACAAACAGATCTACTTTATTCTTTTTGGCTGCTTGGGGTTCCATAGTATTATTGATTATAGTTTGTTAGGCTGTTTTATTCCTTGATGGATGTTTATGTTTATAATTAAAGATAAGCTCCTTTTGCAAACTGTGTTGCTTGTTCTTATTCCTGGATGTAATTACTGGACTGAAAATTAACATGTGATTTGGTTCTTTATAATTCGGTCTGTCCCTGTAATGGACAATAGATAATAAGGACTGTCTAGGGCGTGTCTTCTTGCTTGTGAAAGGGCACTTCATAAGACTGGCAGTGACCTTTCTTATCACTCTCCTCGGTGTTACTCACCTTCTGTAACTGTATGAATGGCAAAATTCTAAGTCAAAGATCTATAGTATTTATTGAGGAAACCCAAACTGAAAAAGACACATGTATCCCATCATTCACTGCAGCACTATTTACAATAGCTAGAACATGGAAGCAACCTAGATGTCCACCGACAGATGAATGGATAAAGCTGTGGTAGATATACACAATGGAATATTACTCAGCCATAAAAAGGAATGCATTTGAGTCAGTTCTAATGAGGTAGATGAACCTAGAGCCTATTATACAGAGTGAAGTAAGTCAGAAAGAGAAAGATAAATATCATATACTAACGCATATATGTGGAATCTAGAAAAGTGGTACTGAAGAATTTATTTGCAGGGCAGCAGTGGAGAAACAGACATAGAAAACAGACTACGGACAGAGGGAGAGGGGAGGAGAGGCCGAGATGTATGGAGAGAGTAACCGGGAAACTTAGATTGCCATGTGTGCAATAGATAGCCAAGGGGGATTTGCTGTTTGTCTGAGGAAACCCAAGCAGGGGCTTTGTATCAACTTAAGAGGGGTGAGGGAGATGGGAGGGAGGTTCAAAAGGGGGAAGCTTCCAGGAGGAGGTGAGATTTTATTTAGATTTTACCCGGATTATAGACAACAACCTGAGTGCATCCTTCTAAGCAGCTGTCTCAGTATGGGGCCTGTTAATAACGCTTTCCCACTTTGTGCCTGATATTAATGTCTAAACAGTGGATTTAATTAGAAACTATTTCAAATCAGCTGTTTCCATGTGACAAGCATTGTTTTCCCAGGATCACAGAGCACGGGCATGGCTCTGGGGACCGCTCGCATCTCGAAGCATTTGTGGTTTGAAACAGACCCATTTACCAAGCTCTCTCCCACTTTTCTGCTCCACACTTTCCACTAGTTGGTGCCTGCACTTTAGAACAAAGGTCTCAAATCTCTTTTTTTCCACTTCAGGATCTGAAGGAAACCAGCCTGGTGGGGCCAGCCGGGCAGAATGTCTTTTTTAATGCCTTAAAGAACCTTGTTACTAAGGTTTCTGTCAGGTTTACTTTTAGCAGAATCAGGATGTAGTTTTGACAGAGTGCTCACCCATCTTCCTCTAAGCAACCGTACCACATGGATTCAGAATTACCAACCTTTTAACCTTACTTTAAAAACCCTCTTGTTGTTGTTCATTTGCTAAGTTGTGTCTGACTCTTCGCAACCCCCTGAGCTGCGGCGCACTGGGCTTCCCTGTCCTTCACTGTCTCCCGCAGTTTGCTAAGATTCATGTCCATTAAGTCAGTGATGCTATCTCACCGTCTCATCCTCTCTGTCCCCTTCTTTTGCCCTCAGCCTTTCCCAGCATCAGGGTCTTTTCTAATGAGTCGGCTCTTTGCATCAGGTGGCCAAAGTAGTGGAGCTTCAGCTTCAGCATCAGTCCTTGCAGTGAATAATCAGGGTTGATTTTCTTTAGGATTAACTAGTTTGATCTCCTTGCTATCCAAGGAGCTCTAAAAAGTCTTCTCCAGCAGCACAATTCAAAAGCATCAGCTCCTCCGTGCTCAGCTTTCTTTACGGTCCAGCTCTCACATCTGTACACGACTACTGGAGAAACCATCGCTTTGACTGTAGGAACCTTTGTCGGCAGAGTTGTCTCTGCTTTTTAATACACGGTCTAGACTAGTCATAGTTTTCCTTCCAGGGAGCAAGCGTCTTTTGGTGTCATGTCTGCAGTCACTGTCCACAGTGATTTTGGAGCCCAAGAAAATAAGATCTGTCACTGTTTCCATTTTTGCCTCTTCTGTTTACCGTGAAGTGCTAGCACGGGAAATGAGCACAACTGGACAGTAGTTTGAGCACCCTTTGGCATTGTCCTTCCTTGATACTGGAAGGAAAACTGACCTTTTCTAGTCCTTGGCCACTACTGAGTTTTCCAAATTTGCTGACACATTAAGTGCAACACTTTAACGGCAGCATCTTTTAGGATTTTAAATAGCTCAGCTGGAATTCCATCACCTCCCCTAGCTTTGTTTGTAGTGATACTTCCTAAGACCCAGTTGACTTCATGCCCTAGGATGTCTGGCTCTAGGTGAGTGACCACACCATTGTGGTTGTCCAGGTCATTAAGACCGTTTGTTGTTGTTGTTGTTTTTAAACAGTTCTTCTGGGTATTTTTGCCACCTCTTCTTAATCTCTTCTGTTTCTGTTAGGTCAGCCCTAGTCCCTTAACAAAAACTAAGTTGCCTGGATGCTTTATCTCAACGTCACAAGTCCTAAAATACACAGTGTTTCTCTTGGACCGACTTGTGGGAAATCCATAAGGTCATCCACCTTATAGCTGTTTCCTGCACTGCAAAGTGTTGGTGAAGTTGGCAGTAAGATTTGAGTGTGGTCTTCTATATCCACAGATACAGATCAGACATCACCTTTGCCCTCCAAGCCCATGGGGCATCTTTGTTGGCCCTCAGAGCGTACTCAGCCTTTCCTCCCCGGGTGAACAGTGATGTGGCGGTGATTAAAGTGAAGTGACACAGAGCTGTCCTTGGCGCTCCAGCGTCTCCTGTAGATCGAGGGAGCCAGGCTTGAGACAGACAGTGCCACAGGCTCGGGACCCCTGCGCCTTTGCCTCTAGGAGCAGCCTGGCCTCTTTCTTACGTGTTGGCTCCAACTGACTCAGCCCAGTAGTGCTGTTCCCTAAAGTGTACAGGTGTGATTTGACAGGAGCTTTTCACCCTTTACAAACTGGGCTGCCTAATGAGAATGTGGGCTCATAGAGCAATAATTCACGTGTAGGTGGCCTGTAAGGAAAGTTTTAACAAAAGAGTTGGTTAAGAAGCCGATTTATTTTCTTGCTGAAAATCTCTTGTCATGTGCTGAGTGGGGGCGGAAGAGGAGGGGCGGGTGGGGACTGGTGCTGCTGAAAGCATTTATCTTCATTTCTGCCATCTCCCAGTGTTTATTACCCTGTGATCGACAGATGAGGAAAGCTGCCAGTCAAACCCACGTTCAGCACATTTCCATTTCCCTTCCTTGCAGATTTTAGGCTTTTGAAATCTGCATCGTCTTTGCAGCAGCAAAGGTCGTTTTCCTCCTGCTGCTGACAAGCCCAGGACCCTCTGGTCCCATCCCTCTCTCTTGCACGTCCAGTACACAGTAAAGGCCGCAGGAGCTCAGCAGTCTGAGACCAGTGATGGGTGAGAGCCGGGCAGTGCTAGAGTCAGTCATCGCTCTCTGTATTTTTCTCTCTTAGTTCTTTCTCCCTGAGCCCTTTCCCCGCCCACGTCCCTGGTCCCTGCCCATCCTCTGCTGCCCAGGCGCCCCTGTCAGCAGCCCCGTCTGCAGCAGTGAGAGGATGATGTCCTCTTTCCAGACGCCCTTCCTGGCTCCTCTCGGGGACCTCCTGAGCTAGTGTCCTCCCAGGCGCAGAGGTTGCTGGGACCTAAAGCTAGGAAGTGCCAGGTTGTAGGGGATGTGGAAGTGGAGGTCGAGTGATCTTTGTACTCACATCCAAGCTGCGTGTCTTCTCTCAGAGTAGAGGCTTTGAGGAAATTCCTGCTTGCAGGGAGTAAATAAATGCAGGAATTTTTGCTTTTGTGTGGGGCTGTGGGCTTTTTTGTGTGTGCCTCTCTTTCTCCTGAACACCGTCTACCCGTCAGGGTTTGCAGTGCTGCTCCTAATCTTTCAGTTGCAGGTGTTCTTGTGAGCTTATTTGTTTACTGGTCTTCAATAATGTCTGTGGGTAGAAGAAAGGTAATGATATTCATTTCTTTGAAAACGGATGTTCTGCTTTCATAATTACTTGTCCCAGTTACATCATTAGTATAAGTGTAGATAATTGCTTCATTAGGACATATATATCGAAGAAGGGCAGCTCTGCAGAGTGGTGATGAAAACAGTCCTTGGCGTCTTTATCTACCCACACGGGAGCATCTTAGCTTGACATCAGAGAGCTAGGAGGTACCAGTCACTCTGCCAACAGTCAGGATTCACCCTGAGTTTTAATGTGAATGGGCGGATGGAGTGAGGGCCCGCTGGAGCGCAGCCTGCTCCTTTACTTAGGGTGGTGGTTCATCGCTGACTCCTCTGACTCTGGCACCACTGAGGCAGCGTGACGGAATCATTGCCGACCTCTGAGTTAGGAAGCAAAGTAGCCTGATGGCAGCCCCTCGAGCTCTGAATTTCCTGAAACTCTGTCTAATGACATGAGCCCTGTGCCCCGTTTGACCTCTTTGAATGGCTTTTTAAGGGAAAATACCCATGCCAGGACTAGAAGTTACATTCCCCCATCAGACCTAATGACCTCCTGTAGGTTTGAATATGATTGTGACTTCACACCGTGTCTGTGAATGACTGTGTGTGCATTCTTTCTTTTAAGACACATTAAAAACTAATTCCAGGATTTCCCTGGCAGCCCAGTGGTTGGACTCAGGACTTCCAAGTCATGGATTCAATCTCTGGTCAGGGAACTAAGATCCTACATGCCACATGGTGTAGGAAAAAAAAAACCAATACCACATACTTCCACTTACAGAATGTAGAATTGTGGCTACCAGGGTCTAAGGAAAGAGTAAAATGGGAAGTTGTTGTTTAATGGGTAGAGTTTCAGGCTTGTAAGATGAAAAATTTCCGGAAATTGGTTTCACAACAATGTGAATATACTTAAAACTACTGAACTGTACACTGAAAAATGGCTAAGACAATAAACTTTATGTTACCTGCTTTTTGCCACAATTTTTTAAAAAAGATAATATCAAATTCTTTGTGCTGCTTACTCCACATTGGAAAGTTCTATCCACAGCTCTGGCCTTGATGATCATCTGGTTAAACTTCTCTTCCTTCTCTTGGCCTATTACAAAGCTGACTCTGCTATGGCCACATAATCCTGGTTTGAATTGCTGTTTTGAGAAAAATTCTGATGACACTGTGATTGTAGAAATCTTTCGCAGCTGTTCCTTTCCCTTCCTTGCATAGTGTCCGTCTTCTAGGCCTTACTAATATCCTTGTTGAGTTCACAGACTATAATTTATTACTTTGTTGGCCTCGTCTAGTGCCTTTGCCTGCAACAGTATCTTTCTTGGGTCTGCTCTGAAAGTTCGGATTTGTGTGTGGACTAATGCTACCCTTGTTTTTTATGAGCAGGAGCTTTAGAGCCTTTAGATGTTTACTGGACAATAAAATTATGTTGGTTTAGGGGCCCAGTTCCTGCTAAGAACACATACAGTCAGGAAGTCCCTGGCAGTCCAGTGGTTAAGCCTGCCTGCTCTCACTGCCAAGTTCCTGGAGTCGATCCTGGTCGGGGAGCTAAGAATCCCCAAAGCCTCAGGGCACAGTCAAAAAGAGAAGCACATCAAGTCGATGACATCGGTATGTAGTAAATACTTACCCTTTCAGTTCAGTTCAGTTCAGTCGCGTGCAACTCTTTGCGACCCCATGAATCGCAGCACACCAGGCCTCCCTGTCCATCACCAACTCCCAGAGTTCACTCAGACTCACGTCCATTGAGTCAGTGATGCCATCCAGCCATCTCATCCTCAGTCGTCCCCTTCTCCTCCTGCCCCCAATCCCTCCCAGCATCAGAGTCTTTTCCAGTGAGTCAACTCTTCGTATGAGGTGGCCAGAGTACTGGAGTTTCAGCTTTAGCATCATTCCTTCCAAAGAAATCCCAGGGCTGATCTCCTTTAGAATGGACTGGTTGGATTTCACTGCAGTCCGAGGGTCTCTGAAGAGTCTTCTCCAACACCACAGTTCAAAAGCATCAACTCTTCGGCGCTCAGCCTTCTTCACAGTCCAACTCTCACATCCATCCATGACCACAGGAAAAACCATAGCCTTGACTAGATGGTTACATGTGTTTCAAATCAGGGAATTCCCTGGTGCTCAATTGGTTAGGGCTTCATGCTTCCACTGCTGAGGACGCAGGATCAGTCCCTGGTTGGGGAACTTAGATCGCACGAGCTGAACACGCAAGGGGAAAAAACTGTGTGTGTATGTAACCTTTATTATATAATGAGTGATCTTAATATCAGTTTCAGTAACCAGTTAGAGCAGTTACCAAACAGTCTAAGTCTGAAAGACCACATAGCTTACTGAGCATATTTCCTGTGTTGTAATTATAGTCACCCAAGTGATATTTTTGAGGCCCTTATTTTGTTTTATTTTTTATTGAGCTAACATGGTTTATAACATTATGTAAGTGTCATGTGTGGAATATAAAAAACAAACAAAATACAAAAGTATTACATCTTTATAGAAAATTATGTCCCCTAATACTTCTCTTATTTTTTAGCCTCAGGAAAAAGTGAAGGTTGGTTTCAGCTGTAGATGGTATATTCAGATTTGATCTTTGAAAACGTACTTCTTCCTTCCAGAGGAAATAAATGTTTCCCTCGGCACTTTCATGATTTCTTGTTTCCATGCAATGTGTTTCCTGTAAATAAAAACTCTTATCTTATTCTCATGCAAACCTGTGGTTCATTTATAAAAACATGCTTGCAATGGGATGTTACAGCCATGAAAAGGAAGGAAACACCAATACATGCTAAAACATGGATGCACTTTGAAAACATTGTGCTAAATGAAAGAAACCAAAGCAGACGGCCACTGATCATATGATTGCATTTATGTGAGATGTCCAGGAGAAGCAAAATTATGTAGACAGAAAACAGATCCACCGATCTCTTCACTTGCTTTGGAAACAGCAAGTGGGGCAGGGTGGAGGGGAGTAGCTGCTAACAGGTAAGGTGTTTGGGAAGGTGGGGAGTGACGACAGTGGCCTGAAATTAGGTGGTCGTGATGGTTGTTGTAACTTTGATTTTGAGGACGGTTGCTGTGACCTAGCCTGAAACCACTTACATGCTCTAAGTAGGTGAATCGTATGGCATGTGAATTATATCATAATAAAGCTGTTACTTGTAAACAAACTGCATATAGTTCAGTCATTGTCCTCGGTGTCAAAACCATACATGAGAACTAAAAGCAGTCTCTACCTTTGGAGAAAGTCTTATCATCCGCCACCAGGAACTCTGCCCAGGTCCCCAGGCTGTAGAATAATTGACTGTGGTCTTAGATGAGATCTTTTAAATGGTGAAAGTGAAAAGTGAAGTCGCTCAGTTGTGCCTGACTCTTTGCCACCCCAGGGACTATAGCCTATCAGGCTCCTCTGTCCATGGGATTTTCCAGGCAAGAGTGCTGGAGTGGATTGCCATTTCCTTCTCCAGGGGATCTTCCTGACCCAGGAATCAAACTCAGGTCTCCCGCATTGCAGGCAGATGTTTTACCTTCTGAGCCGACCAGGGAAGCTAAAGTGAGTGTTAGAGAGTGCTTCATTATATGCTACTTCAGAGAACAAGTTAAGGACGTCATTTAAATAAAGCTTTCTGCAAAGAAGAAGTGTTCTTCCTAGAATGCTATTCATATATACTTAGGAAGCATACTTTTTATGTCCAAATAATACTGTGTTGTATTGCTGTGTTATTTTTCATGAACAGAAACCAATTTATTAATTTACAAAAAACTCAGTCAGCCTATTAAAAAAAAATGCTTAAAAATAACCAAACATAAAAATACACAAAAGATATGTGGGTAGGCAGCACATACTGAAAGAAATACAATGAGCCAGTAAACAAATATGGCACAAAGACATGCTCATCAAGACTCTTAAATTATAAAAGAAATGCACAAGGATACCAAAAATGGAATTGCCTTATTTTATTTCATGAAGCGACCAAAATGTATATTGAATAGTTTTTAATAATAGCCTTGCTGAGATGCAGTTCACACACCAATAGTTTACCTGCGTGAAGTATATATAGTTCAGTGGCTTAATATACTCACAGAGTTGCGCAGTCATTGCCGCTGTCTGTGTATTTCAGAACGTTTTACCACCTTGGGAAAAGCCCCACACCCATTAGCAGTCACTTCCCCTTCCCCCTCCACTTCTGCTGCCCACTCCAGCCCCAGGCAGTTTCTAATCTACTTTTTGACTGTTGCTTTGCCTATTCTAGATGTTTCATGTAAATGGAATCACACAATGTGTGGTCTTTTGTGGCTGGATTTCTCAGAAGGATTTTGAAAAGTTGATTAGTTGTTTAGCTGGATCTGCCTTGGGGTGTCTAGTGTCAGTTCTGCTGACCAGTTAGGACCAGTTAGCAAGCGGGCTCTTAACTTCACATCCCAGCCGAGCAGGAGAGTGACGGTGCTTCCAGGCTGCTGGGTGTTTGCACCCCCAGCCTCATTCTTATTCTGTCTTCCCAGCAGCAGCATACTCAGAGACAGCCGTTCTGAATTAGGCAGCCTCAAATGTAGCAATTTTATAGGACTGAAATATAATTTAATCGTTTCCTTCTTTGTAACTTGACCTTCTCTACCCTCCCGAATTAGCTTTTCTGATAGATTTGCTAATGATTCCTATTGTTCCATATTTTCACTGTACTGTTGAATCATACTCTTCATATTCCTGCTCCTAGAACAGATCTTGGAGAGAGGCTAAAAAGCTGTTTATTAGGGAAACAAAAGGTCCCTAATTCTCCTTTCCAAGCAACAGGAGAGAAGAGTCTGAGAGAAGCGGAAGCAGAGATGCGTGCAGGCTTCCAGACTTGGGAGAGCTCACCTACCATATGACTGTCGTAACTGTCAAAGTTTATCCCTAGACACGTTCCTGAGGCTTCCAGCCTGCATATTAAAGACCTGACTCAGAAGGAGACTTGGCAGCTTCATCTTTGCCGTGGTTGCTTTCTGATGGTTGGCCAGGATCACTGGATTCAAGTTTCTTTTTCCTCTAATATTATCTCTCATCAGAATAATTCTATTTACTCTTTTGCTCTCAGGATCTGGAAGAAGAATTCTGTGGTTGTTACAGGACGTGGTCTGCTGTGACTCAACAGAATGCTTATGGACAGCTGCTCTTTCCACTGTTTCCTAGAACATGAATGAGAATCTTGGGGGCTCTTTCTCTCTCTCTCTTTCAAATAATAGACTTTTCTTTTTTAGAGTAGTCTCAGGTTTACAGACTTACTTGGCAAGTACAGACAGTTCCCATATATTTTCTTACTTCCCCCCACACCCATAACCTCCCCCACCATCAACATCCTGCCCCAGAGTGGTACATTTGTTATAATCCATGAACCAGCATCATCACCCAAAGTCTGTAGTCTGCATTAGGACTCACTGTTAGTGGTGTAAGTTCTGCGGGTTTACCAAGTAAATGATGGCGTGACCCACCATTATAGTACCATACGAAACACTTTCCTCATACTCCACCTGTACAGTCCTCTCTCTCGCCAGACTCCTGGCAGCCGCTCTTTACTGTGTCCACAGTTTTGGCTTTTCCAGAAAGATACATAGTTTAGAATTATGTGAAATACAGCTTCTTTATTCTTTCACTTAGTAATATATGCTTTCTTCTGTGTTTCTTCATGGCTTGGTAGCTCATTTCTTTTTAGAAGTGAGTAATATTCCATTGTATGGATGTACCACAGTTTACTTATCCGTTCTCCTATTAAGGGACATCTTGGTTGATTCCAAGTTTTGGCAGTTATGAGTAAAGTTGCTGTAGACGTCTCTGTGTGGGATTTGTGTGGACATACGCTTTCAGCTCATTTCAGTAAATACCAAAGAGCATGGCTGCCGGATCATATGGCAAGAGCGTGTTCAATTCTGCAAGAAACCGCCACGCTGTTCTCCAGAGCGGCTGGACCACTCTGCATTCCCACCAGCAAGGAATGACAAGTTCCTGTGGTTTGCCATCCTGTTCAGCATTTGGTGTCAGCAGAGTTTGGGATTTCAGCCATTCTGAGAAGTGTGTGGTGGTTTCTCATTGTTGTTTTAATTGCCGTTCTCTAATGAGGAATGATTTTGAGCATCTTTTCATATGCTTATGTGCCATCTGTATATCTTCTTTGGTGAGGTATCTGTTCAAATCCTTTGCACATTTTTTAATTTTTTTTTTTTTAATTGTTGAGTTTTAAGAGTTCTTTGTATATTTGGGGTACCAGTCCTTTATCAGTTAAAGTGTTTTGCAAAGATCTTTTCCTAATCTGTTGTCTTTTCATTCTCTTTAACAGTGTCTTTTACAGAGCAAAAGTTTTTAATTTTAATGAAGTAAAATTTATCAATTTTTTTGTTTTCATGGACTATATCCTAAAAGTCTTTGCTGAGCTCAAGGTCACTAGATTATCTCTTATATTATCTCCTACGAGTTAGAATTTTGTGTTTTACATCTAGGTCTATCCAATTTGAGTTAATTTTTCTTTGAAAAGTTTAAGGTTTGTGTCTGTCTACCTTGTAGATGGATATCCAGTTGTTTCAGTACTGTTTTTGAAGAGATTTGATTCTCTATTGAATTACCTTTTTTTCTTTGCCAGAGATCAGTTTACTGTATTTGTGTGGGTTTATTTCTGGTCTCTTTTTTCTGTTCCATTGATCTAGACAAACGTCTAGAATAGACATATTCTTTTGCCAGTGCCACACTATCTTGATGACCAGATTTATAGTAAGTCTTGACATTAGATAAGTCCTCCAAATTTGGCTTCGTTCTTTGCATATTGTGTTGGCTATTCTAGGCCTTTCGCCTTTCCATATAAACTTTAGAATCAGTTTTCTAATATTTACAAAATAATGTTCCAGGATTTTGACTGGGATAGCATTGATTCTGTAGATCTGGTTGGGAAGAATTGACAGTCTGTTAACAGTAGTTAACAGTACTAAGTATTCCTATCCATGAACATGGAATATCTCACCCATATTTTTAAAGATCTTTTGTGATTTCTTTCATCAGATAGATACTGTACATGTTTTGTTAGATTTACATGTGAAGTTTTCATTTTTCTGGTGCTAATGTAAATGGTATTGTATTTTTAACTTCAGATTTTTAATTCCATTTATTCATTGCTGGCATATAGGAAAGCAGTATATCACCCTTATGCCCTGCAACCTTAATAGTTACAGGAATTTTTTGTTTTGTTTTTGCTTGTTTTTTATTCTTTGAGATTTTCTACATAAATAGTTCATGAGGTTTTTCACGGCAAGTATTCTGGAGTGGTTTGCCAGTTCCTCCTCCAGTGAATCACGTCTTGTCAGAACTCTCTGCTGTGACCCATCTGTCTTGGGTGGCCCCACGCGGCAGGGCTCATAGCCTCATTCAGTTATGCAAGCCCCTTCACCATGGCAAGGCAGTGATCCATGAAGGGGATTTGTGGCTGACACCACTCTAATTGCAGAAAGTGAACAGGAACTCAAGAACCTTTTGAAGAGTGTCAAGGAGGAGCGTGAAAGAGCCAGCTTAAGATTAAATATTAAAAAAAAAAAACTAAGATCAGGGTATCCGGCCCTGTTACTGCATGGCAGATAGAAGGGGAAAATGTGGAAGCAGTGGCAGATGTCCTCTTCTCGGGCTCCAAAGTCACCGCAGATGGTGACTGCAGCCATGAACTCCAAAGACGATCGCTTCTTGGCAGGAGAGCGATGACATACTTAGTGCATTGAAAGGCAGAGACGTTATCCTGCCAACAAAGGCCTGTGTAGTCAAGGCTGTGGTCTTCCCAGTGGTCACGCACGGTTGTGAGAGCTGGACCATAAAGAAGGCAGAGTGCCAAAGAATTGATGCTTTCAAACTGTGGTGCTGGAGAAGACTCCTGAGAGTCCCTTGGACAGCAAGATCAAACCAGTCAATCTTAGGGGAGATCAACCCTGAATATTCACTGGAAGGACTGATGCTGAAGCTGAAGCTCCAGTATTTTGGTCATCTGATGCAAACAGATGACTCATTGGAAAAGTCCCTGATGCTCGGAAAGATTGAGGGCAGAAGAAAAAGAGGACATCAGAGATTGAGATGGCTGGATGGCATCACTGATGCAGCGAACATGAACTTGGGCAAACTCCAGGAGATGGTGAGGGGCAGGGAGGCCTGGCACGCTGCAGTCCATGGGGTTGCAAAGAGTCGGACTTGACTGGGGACTGAACAGTGACAACCACAACGTAAACAGTTATGTCACCTGTGAACAGAGAAAGCTTTCTTTCTTCTCTCTGTGCTTTTCTTGTCTTATGGCATTGCGTAGGCTTCCAGTACAGTGCTGAAGGGGAGGGATGAAAGGTGCTTGTTCCCAGTCTTCGGGAGAAAGCATATACAGTTGACTCTGGAACAGTGTGAAGGATAAGGACTCTGACCCCCACACAGTTGAAAATCCATGTTTAACTTTCTAGTCAATTCTCCATACCTGCTCTCCCATACCCTTGGATTCAACCACCTGCAAATCATGTAGTACCATAGTACATATTTGTTGAAAAAAATCTCTGCGTATGTTGGACTCTTATAGTTCAAACTCATATTTTTCAAGGCTCAAGCTGTCTTTCCTTACCTTTAAATGTAGCTACAAGTTTTTTGTAGACATTGTTTATCAAATCAAGAAATATCCCCCTCTTCCTGGTTTGATGACAGTTTTTGTCAAAAATAGGTGTTGGGTTTTGTTGGATGCCTTTTCTGCATCTATTGATATGATCATACAATTTTTCCCCTTTATCAGGTTGATGTGATGGATTATATTAACTGATTTTGAAATGCTTAACCAGCCTTGCATACCTGGGATAAATTCCCCTTTGTATAACTCGTTTATAGACATTATTGTATTTTATTTGCCAACATTTTGCTGAGAATTTTTACTTCTGTGTTCATAAAAGATAGTAGGCGGTAGCTTTCCTTTCCTCATTGTCTTTGGTTGTGGCGTTGGAGTATACTGGCCACGGAAGCAGTCTCACTTCTGGTTTCTGAAAGAGGTTATAGAGATTTGGTGTAATTTCTTCCCTCAGTGTCTGGTAGAATTTACCAGTGAACCCACATGAGCCTGGCACTTTCTGTTTCAAGAGCCTTCTAATGACTGATTCAGTGTATTAGATACAGGTCTCTTCTTGTGTAGATTTTGGTAGACCGTCTCTCAGGGAACTGGTCCATTTCACCTGGGTTATCAGACGTGTGGACGTTGAGCTACCTGTAAACTTCTTTACTGCCCTTCTAGTGCCCATGGAATCAGTAGTGGTAGCCTCTATTTCGTTTCTGATATTAATAATTTGTGTCTTCTCTCTCCTTTTTCCTTTTTTGTTAGCCTGGCTAAAGGTTTGTTGATTTTATTGATCTTTTCAAAGAACCAGCTTTTGGTTTCATTGATTTTTTTTTCCCCTCTATTGATTTCTTGTTTTCAGTCTCACTGATTCCCACTCTAATTTTGATTATTTCTTTTCTTCTGCTTACTTTGGATTTAATTAGCTCTTTTTCTTATTTCATAAAGTAGATGTTTAAATTATTGATTTTAGATCTTATTTTCTAGGGTATGCATTCAAAGCAGTAATATTCCATCTAAGCACTGCTTTTGCTACATTCCACAAGTTTCAATAAGCTGTATTTTCATTTTCATTTAGTTCAAAATATTTTAAAATTTCTCTTGAGATGTCTTCTCTGAGCCATGTGTTATTTAAAGTGTGTTGCTTAATCTCCGAGTATTTTGGAATTTACCAGTTGTCTTTCCATTACTGATTTCTAGTTTAATTTCTTTGTTTTCTGACAGCATGTTTTGAATAATTCAGTTCTTTTAAATTTGTTACAGTGTGTTTTGTGGACCAGTATGTGGACTGTCTTTGCCTAAGCTGTCTTTCAAGGAGAATGTTCCTAAGGAATCTAGGTCCTACACATTTGCTCTTAATTCTGAAATGAAGCGCTTCCCTTTCTTGGTCCTGGCACACTATTTGGACCCATCTCCTAACAAGAGACTTCTTGTTTTTGAATAATTCAGTTCTTTTAAATTTGTTACAGTGTGTTTTGTGGACCAGTATGTGGACTGTCTTTGCCTAAGCTGTCTTTCAAGGAGAATGTTCCTAAGGAATCTAGGTCCTACACATTTGCTCTTAATTCTGAAATGAAGCGCTTCCCTTTCTTGGTCCTGGCACACTATTTGGACCCATCTCCTACACAAGAGACTTCTTGTGAAAAAGAGACTTCCCTGGTGGCTCAGACGGTAAAGCGTCTGTCTACAATGCGGGAGACCAGGTTCAATCCCTGGATTGGGAAGATCCCCTGGAGAAGGAAATGGCAGTCCACTCCAGTACTATTGCCTGGAAAATCCCATGGACAGAGGAGCCTGGTAGGCTACAGTCCATGGGGTTGCAAAGAGTCAGACACGACTGAGCAACTTCGCTTTCCTTTCCTACACAAGAACCTCTGCCTCTGAGCTGTTGCTTACAGAGCTATACCCACAGAGAAAGAGCATGTAGAGATTGGTGTAAATAATTAAAATAACTTTAATGGAGTCATTTATTAGATGGGCTTCCCTGGTGGCTCAGTGGTAAAGAACTTGCCTGGCCAACGCAGGAGATGCAGGTTCCATCCCTGGGTTGGAAAGATTCCCTGGAGAAGGAAATGGCAACACACTCTAGTATTCTTGCCTTTGAAATCCCATGGACAGAGGAACCTGGCAAGCTGCAGTCTGTGGGGTTGCGAAAATGTCAGACCCAACTTAGCCACTCAGCAACAATAACATTTATTAGACACTTACTGTTTGCCATCACTTTACAAGTATTTTTTCAGTGAGTTTTCCAAATAGCCCTGTAAAATGAAAGGATTTTTATTTCCCTTTTACACAAAAGGCAACTGAGATTCAGAGAGATTAATTTATAGAGGCATACAAATATAGGTACTAGCGGTAAGTGTCAAAATCAGATCCATCTGATTCTGAAGCCCAATATTCTCAGAAACCATGTTAAAAACAAACAGGTAGCTCATAAGATCCCAGTTCAAGGCAGACTCTAATCCACGGCCAAAACGGGAGACTGGAAGTTTGCCGAAGGAATATTTGTGGAACGGTGTGCCTTTTGTTAGTTTCTCTCCAAAACTGGTGTCCCCGGCGGTTCTGGTGCCTTTAGCAGTGAGTGAGCGTCCCAGTAGTACTGCTTTCTAAGAACGCTGATCTTGAAGTTTAAATACAGGCTGTGTTTTATCTAACTGGAGTTTCCCAACCAGGAATGATTCTGATCCCCAGGGAACGTTGTTAGTGGTCACAGCTGGGTGTGAAGGGGTGGTGTGCTCCTGGCAATCCAGCAGGAGGTGGCCAGGGCCACTGCTGAGCATCCCAGCACACACAAGACCCACCCCACCCCCTAAAGGAAGGCTTACCCGGCCCAAAAGGCCCAAAATACCAGCTGCGGCGGTTGAGAAACCCTGAGGCTCAGCTCACTCCGCTCTGCTGTGCCTGCGAACACCTCAAGCCCTTGCCCTCACCGTGCTGTCAGGGTTTGATTACCAAGGCTAAGTGCCTCCTCTGTAAATATATGTTGTGACTCCGTCCATTAACTCACTCTGGCACCTTTCCTGTAACTTCAGCTTAGCGGCAGGAGGCCTGTTAAATGGTTGGGGGTTTTTTTGTTGTTTTTTTAATAAGGAGATACTTTTTCTTCCTGATGTTTCCAAGAGACAGGCTCAGTTGGCCGGCAGTTCTTATGGAAGAGAACCTGGTGACCATACTCTGATCTGTTGCTGGCATCTTTAGCTCCCAAATCTGTGTTTACACGGCTCTGAAAATCAACTCTCCCAGGTGCCGGGCTCTGTTCCACCTCAGCACTCTACACCACTGGCAGAGAATACTTCCCCAGTCTCTTCCACACAGTCCGACCATGTGTGATGATTTTATTGCCCAGCTATTCTCCAGAAGATGTCTCTTGAGGCATGGACATGTGGGGTACTTCCGGAGCTGTGGGTTGGAGTCTCAGTCATTTGCTTTCCAGTTGCAGAGCTCTTAAAGCATCTGGTATTTTCTGTAACTGTTTTCCTGTTTGTAGCTCTTGTCCTCTCCTGCAGATTTTAAGCTCCTACAATATGGGGTTTGTTTCTTCAGATTTTTTTTTTTTCCCCTATTCTCTTAGCAACTAGCATTTCTTTCATCATATACCAAGAAAATCAACTTGGCTTCTTCCATTTGGGGTTATGCACCTGTCTGCTAAAAGTTGAAGGAAATTTTAAGGAACTAAATAATTTGAGAGAGACTAGTGGTCAGAGGTCGATATCAAGCAAACCAGAGGAACAATTCATAAACTCAGTGGAATTGAGCCTGAGTCCAAGTGAAAGTAAGTAATTCTTTCCTGGGAAGTGGACCTTGGAATTTTAGGAATCATTTTTATTGTCAGGAAAGCCTGGAAAAATCAACAAAATTCCTATTAAGAAAGTTCTATAGGTAGCTTAGCCTTCTCAGGACCCAGAGGTTCAGCAAAATTTCCCAAGTCAGATACCATCATTACAGAATTTTCTATAAAGGTTAAAAGCAAAAGCATGTGTTTGTCTCATTGAAGTGATACGCCCCAGGGCCCTCAGCAGGGGTTTGAGGTCAGTGGGCTCATTGACAGACCACTCAGATGATGGCTTGCTTAAGCCTTCGGAGAAATCATGACCATTTTGGACTATGTCTTTGAATCTGCAAGATTTTAAGGAATGTATTATTTTGATGGTATTGGTTTATCTAGAACAGTATTTCTCAACCCTTATTTTATCATTACCCTCCAAAGAAGCCTTTTTAGACACTTTTCCCCTAATCAGTCCCTCCCATGAAATTTTAATATCACAGATAGGCTGCATATCTGCTCAGATACTGCAGTACCTTGATGGGAACCTGGGGATTGTACTCTCTCAAGATTTTCCCCCCACCCCGAACTCGTTTTCACCCCTACAGAGGCAGGACCGCCCATGCTGAGGATATGTTAATCCATCGACAGAAATATCATCATCTTGGAAATGAATTGTTGTGTGTGCCTTTCTTAACAAATTGAAACAGGGACAAGGAGTCTACCAATTCACTAATGTTCGAAAGCGTTCTCATGCAGTGGCCTGCAGTTCCTGGGAGAGAGTGAGCAGAGTACTGTTCTCATATTTTATGACCTGTATGGAGATCGTCTTCTCTCCGAACAGTCTTGACCATCTGAAGAAAGAATAGAGAAGTACCAGGAGGAACAGAGCAATAAATGAAGCTCTCTAAAAGGAGAAGGGGAAAAAAAAAAAAAACAACCTCTTACAGTGACCTGCAGAGGAGGAAGGTGGAAGAATGTGGAAGAATCTGGGTGTAGAGTTGTCCATTGTTCCAAGGCCAATCAGCTCTAACCAGTTTCTCAAAGTCGGTGTTGATTTGCAGCAGCAAACACCGTTCAGGTTGTATATAGCATATACGAACGTTCTTTTCTCCCAAGAGGGTTTGGCTGTGTCTGATCAGAAAGGTGGTTGTGTATGAAACGCACCTCAGAAGGAGGAGGAGGAAGAAATGACATGTTCATGTAAAATGAAATACAACTGCAAATTAAAGTGTCACCCTGTTTAAAAAAAAAATCCATTTTTAATTCGTTACCAAGGAAAAAAATGTCATACAGATGTGTATATCTCAGGGAAAGTTAAACCATGAGGTTTTACAAGTGAATCTGTATTCAAGGAAGTTCTCCTGGAGTAGGGGTGGGGCAGGGCAGGAGGGTTATAAAATATTGCCTTAATAAAAATATTCTGATGCGGAAAAGCTAGGCTCATAAATTTCTGTTGTGTTACATGCCAGGGGTCCAGAAAAAATGAACAAATATTACCTCGTTTGTTCTTTACTGTCTGTCTATCCAATGAGCTGAATGCTGGCTGCCTGCTCCCTGGAGGAAGCCTCTCCTTTTGAGATGCTTTCCTGGGAGGAAGGTCATATATATACACAGGAGATGCTTTCTCCCAGAGAGTGCCGCTCACCACAGAGGCATCCAGGGAGTGAATGCTTTTCTGCGGGACCTTTCTGTGTTAATGGTCTCCTCTCACTTTTCATGTTTCTTTCCCAGCATTTTTATGAAAACTCGTTTGTCTTTTCAGATTGTCTCTTTCAGCCTACCAGACAGGATGTTGCCACACTGGGGGCACTCCGTCAGTGTTAAGTAACAGTGGAAAGGGGGGCTGATTAACATAACATGACATAATATGGGATTATATTTGCAAGCAGAACTGTTCTTGAGAAACATGTCTGGTTTCTCTTTAAGATAGAGACTTGACAGATGGACTTGTCAGCTGTCTTCAGCCTTCAGCATCTGCCTTTTCTCCCTCTCCTACTGACCCCAGTTTTGCCTCCTGTTTGCAGTGGAAATATGTAGATAGCTCTATAACGTGCCTTTGTCTTTTCCCCGACCAGGGGCAGTGATTGGTGATGGACAGTCTGCCGTGGCCAGTAACATTGCCAATACTACCTACCGGCTCCAGTGGTGGGACTTCACTAAGTTTGACCTCCCAGAAATCAGTAATGGTAAGTCAACGTAGAACTGGGGATCCCAGTGGAAGGTCTGCCTGTTACTGGTGAGCTAGATCTCTGAGACCTGCAGCAGCACTGGATTTTTCATCACCTCATTGAGTAGCTGACGGCTCCATGCCATTTCTGCAGCTCTCCTCCAGATCTCACTAAGCAGTTCAGCAAATGTCTATTGAGTACCTACCCTGAGCAGTGAGCATTACTAAAGTGGACAGCAAAATGAATATTTCCGCCCCAGGACTTTACCGATTGGCATTCATTGTCTCAAGCCTAGAGTTTGGATGGAACTGAGAGAAAGAGAAAGCGACGGGAGTATAGGAGCTGAGAGCCAGACCCTTGAGGGAAGCCTGCAGTGATGATAAACTCACATTAATCTAGATCCGAATGGAACAAGGGAGTGGCCTGATTGATGTCTTATTTGCAGAATGTCTGTCTGACAGTCCATTTTCCCAATTTCTAAAGGACCCTGCAATCTCATCTCCCAGTTGTCCAGTCGGAATCACAGCATCTTAGACATCTCATTTCGTTTCTCTCACGATGCACTCTCACACATTCCTGAGAAGTGGAGGTTCAGCCTCTGCCTGAACACTTGCAGTGATAGGTCACTGTCTGAAGAGTGAAGTCTAGCCAGTCACTGCTCAGCTCCTTTTCGGATGTTTTTTCTTATACCCAGCCACCATCTCCCTTGCTGTCACTTCCTCCCGTTGGTCCTGGATCTTCTTTTGAACCTCCACAGAGTAAGTCTGGTGATATCCCTTCTGACTGACAGTCCTCCACTGTTTGAAAGTAAACTGCCACTTCCCTTTAAATCGCTCTTTTTAGGCCAGAATTCCCGAGGTTCCTTTTAAGATCTGGTTTCCAAATCCTTGACAGTTCTGCTCATTTCCCTTTTTACGTTTGAGGGTGGGGGCACAACAAAGTGGGACACTCCAGATGAGAGCTGTCAAAACAGAGTACAGTGATGGTCTGGACGGTGTTAGTTCAGCCGAATGTCTCAGCAGCCTTTTCTGAAGCCACTGTTGGGTTTGCAGTCACTTGTAATTCCTTGATAATTGTTAATACCAGAGCTCTACCACCCTATACTTACTTATGCAGTTCAAAGACTTTAAAAACCAAAGGATTATATCTGTTTCTGTGAAGTTTTATCTTAATAGTGTACTTAATAAGTACTAATAATTGTACTTCTTAGTTCCTTCCTCTCAACGTCTTTTCAGACTTTGACTCAGCCCTTGTTTCCCAGCCTTGTTCGCGTCATCTTCTGACCTGATAAGCGTGCTCTCTGCCTGTGGATTGCTAGCGGAAGTGGCGCGTCAGGACTTGCACCAAGCCTGGTGCTGTGCTCCTGGGCTTCCTTCGTGCTGATTTTGGTTCATGAATTTGCACCTGAGCTTGGTTCTTCATTCGTGAAACCTATATTTTTCATCTTGTCTGTACGGTATTGTGAGAGCTTGTCAGACACTTTGAAATAGTCAAGATAGCCTCCGTCTGTGGCGTTTCCCAGTATGCCACTCTTGGTATCCTCATGAGACCATAAAAATGAGGGCAGTTTTTCATGTCCTGATGTTAGTGAAACCTCAGTAACAATCATTTTCTTCCCAAGTGCTTTTAAGCCACATGGTCGATAATATATTCTTTAACTCCACTAGAAATCAAATGCAGTCTACCTTTTACCTTGTTAAATACTGTTTGCTTGTTTACCTATTTCTGGCCCAGATCTTATTTGCCATAATTTTCCCCAGATACTTGGTTTCTTTACTTGATTTTTTAAAATTATAATCTGAAATACATTTACCAAAGATTTTAAAATATAAAAGGATATATGGTGAAAAGTTTCCCAACCATGCTCCCAGCTACACACCTCTCCACCCCTTAGGCACAGTTAGTAATTTCCTGTTTATTTTCTCAAAGATATTATATATTTATGTACATATATTATGTTTTTCCACCTCTATTTAATCTAGGTGGTAGCGTATTATATCCTTTGGAAGGAAAACTGTGACAAACCTAGACAGCATATTAAAAAGCAGGGACATCAGTTTACTGACAGAGGTCCGTGTGTAGTCCAAAGGTGTGGTTTTTCCGAAAAGAATTATATATCTCTAAGTAGGACTGATTGCAGATAAATAATAGAGCAATACTTCCATTAAAAAGAAAAAAAAAAGGTATGGTTTTTCCAGTGGTCATGTACTGATGTCAGAGTTGGACCATAAAGAAAGCTGAAGGCCAAAGAATTGATGCTTTCGAATTGTGGTGCTGGAAAAGACTCTTGAGAGTCCCTTGGACTGCAAGGAGATCAAACTAGTCCATCCTAAAGGAAATCAACCCTGAATATTCACTGAAAGGACTGATGCTGAAGCTCTAATACTTTGGCCTCCTGATGCAAAGAGCTGACTCATTGGAAAAGACCCTGATGCTGGGAAAGAGTGAAGGCAAAAGGAGAAGGGGTTGGCAGAGGATGAGATGTTTAGACAGCATCACCGACTCGATGGACATGAGTCTGAGCAGACTCTGGGAGACAGGGAAGCACGGGGGAGCCTGTGTGCTGCAGTCCACGGGGTCCCAGAGAGTTGAACAGCACTTAGTGACTGGGCAGCAACAGCACAGCACGGGATACGTTCTTTCTTTCTGTACTTTGCTTTCTTTATAGCATGATGATCTTTCCATATCAGCATACAGCTTACTCATTCTTTCTCATTGACTGCCTAGCATCCCACTGCCCAGATGCAGCCTCTGGGTTACTTGTCGTTGCTGCCCCTGGATGTGCCTTGCTCCTGTGCTTCTCTCCAGTTGCAGAGAGTGAGGGCCCCTCCCTGTTGCGGAGCGTGGGCTTCTCTTGCTGTGGAGCACAGTCTCTGGGCACGTGGGCTCAGTAGCTGCAGCTCCCCCGGCTCTAGAGAAGACGATCGGTAGTTGCGGCTCAGGGGCTTAGTCTCTCTAGGACATGTGGAATCTTCCCGGATCAGGAGTCAGACCCATGTCTCCTGCGTTGGTGGGCAGATTCTTAACCACTGGACCACCAGGGAAGTCCCACTAGATTCCATTTTCCAACCAGTTTTCTGCTGAGGAACTTTTAAGCTGTTTTCAGTCTTTCACTGTGCACACTGTGCTGCAATTTGTCATTTTGCACATGTGCGAGAATATCATAGGATAAATCCCTAGAAATGGAATTGTAGGGAGGAGGAATATGTAGATCCGTGATTTTGGCAGGTACTGCTAAGTCACCCTCTGTGGAGAGAGCATACCAATTTATATTCTCACCTGTGGTTCGTGAGAGTGCCTGTTTCCCTAAACTCCTGCTTGTAGATTGTTCTGTCGTATTTTGGAGTACTTGCAAATCTGATACTAAAAACAGTATGTAAGTGGGAATTCTCCGTCGATCCAGTCATTAGGGCTCTAACTTCCACTGCGGGGAGTACAGGTTCAGTCCCTAATTGGGGAACTAGGATCCTGCAAGCCGTGTGGTGTGGCCAAAAAATACGTATATAGTATGTTGATATTTTAAATTTGTATTTCTCGTATTATAAGCCTGGTTGTATGGCTTTTAATACATTTAGCCACTTGTGTTTCCTTTTCTTGGCTTGTCCGTGGGCTCACCTATTTGTGTGTGTGTGTGTGCACGCGCGTGCGCTGCTGGTCTTTTCCTTATCAGTTCAACAGGAGCTCTTTATAAAACCAGAAAATTAACTCATAGGAGGAGTTTCCTGGTTGTCACTTGTCTTTTGTCTCTGCTGAAGGTTATTTTTGTCATAGGACTTATTTTAAGTAGTCAGAATTATCCAACTTTCCTTTTATGGTTCCTAGATTTTGTGGCAACATCCAGGAGATCAGATAGCACTTTTATATTTTAATTTTTTCCTTTAAATCTTTGATTCATCAGAAGTTTAACCCAGTCCTAAATAAGCAGGGTATGACCCAGCTTTTCCCTCATGTGGCTATCCATTTGTCCCAACCAGTTTATAAAATGATTCATTTGTCCCCATTGATTTGGAATGTCACTTTCATCCTATTAGTATCCTGTGAATATATAGATGTATTTCTCCTGTCTTTTCTGCCCCAGGAATCTGTCTGATTATTCATGTAACAGTATCACATTGGTTTAAGTTTGAGGCTCTTTTATTATCTGGTAGGACTGGTCTCCTCTTGTAATTTTTTAATCCAAAATTTCCTACCTGCTTGAACATTTTGGTCATTTATATGGACTTTTAAACTACCTTGCTTCTTCCCTTCACCGCCCTGAAAAAAAATCCTGTCAGTGTAATTTATGTGGTTCCATTGAATATATAAAAGAAGGAGATTCAATATTTTTGTGTTATCTTCTGATGTAAGAACATGGCATGATTTTCTGTCTCTCCAAGTCTCTCTTATATTCTTAAAGTTTTCTTCATGTAATTGTATATATTTTCAGAGTTTATTGTTAAAAGCTTTTTTAAAATTTCTGCTATTTCACTGTATTTATCCACTAATTATAGTTGTTACTCAGTTCGGTCTCTGGGTGTGTCATGGTAGGTGGTGTTCACTTCACCTTCTCCATTCCGGGCTCTGCGCCTGTGGTTCCTCCTTGTCTAGGTGCATTGGCTGCTACAGTCAGAACAGTGTTAAATAAGAGCAGGCGTCCTCATATATTCCTGATTTCAGTAGGAAAATGTCTAGCTTTTTCCCAGTATGCATATTGCTAACTTTTAGGTCAACAGAACTAGATTATCGTTTTAAGGAAGTTGTCTGTTCTTATGCATGTGTGCGTGCTACATCACTTCATTCATGTCCAACTTTTTGCAACCATATGGATTGTAGCCCACCAGGGTCCTCTGTCCATAGAATTCTCCAGGCAGGAATACTGGAGTGGGTTGCCATGCCCTCTAGGGGATCTTCCCAACCCAGGGATCAAACCTTCATCTCCTACAACTCCTGCATTACAGGCAGATGCCCCTGTCTATTCTTACTTTCTTGTTAATTTTTATCAAGAGTAGATAGCGGGAATTGCCTGGTGATCCAGTGACTAGGACTTAACGTTTTCACTGCCTGAAGCCTAGGTTCAGTCCCTGGTTGGGGAACTAAGATCCTATAATCTGTGTGGCGTGACCAAAAAAAAAGACTAGATATTAAATTCAGTCATGTCTTAACAGCATCTATGATATTAGCTATATGTTTTTTTCTCTCCTTTGGCCTAATAATGTGATCATTATGTTAATAGATTCTATAATATTGAACCCATCCTTACCTCTCTTGAATAAAGTGTTTCTTTGTCTAGAACAATTTAAATAGTATTACTTTTTATAATTTTAAAGTCTGAGCTGGATGCTTTCTTGTTTCCTTTTTTATTCCACATAGGGAGAGGTCGTTCTTTAGTAACAGTCTGTCAGCTGCCCTGTGCTGGTTAAGAGATGAGCTCTTGAGCCACACTGTCCGGGTCTGCTCAGCTGCCTTCTCACAGTGTGACCTTGGTGAATTAATCTCTCCGCACCTTGGTTTCCTTGTCTATAAAATGAGGGTATCATAGTGCCAACTTCATGTGACTGTTACGAGAATTAAATTGGTACACGTCAAGCACTCTGAACAACATCTGGCACTTACTGTAGTAAATGGTCAATAGATGTTAGCTCTTTTTATCATGTCTTTTTCTTGGGAATTGTGCCGTGACTCTTTAGAGTGTGGCCATAATTCTAGTCACCCTGCCCTGTTTTCAGTACTCCAGAGGTGCCTCTGGAGAGTGACGTTCATGTGAAGAAGACAATTCTGTCTTACCCTGTCGGCTCATCTGTAATTGGCTTCTGATCCAGCGTCCTGAGGCATGTTGTTTTCTCCCCAGTTGGAGACAATTTTCTTTGAAAGAAAAGCCAGATACTCTGCAGCACACAGGCCCTGGGCATGCTGCTAGCGCCGTCTTTTTGGCTGTCCTTCGTGCCCGGTCCAGCCCCCCTTGTGCCTGCAGCTCCTGTCGTCCCCCCTCTGCGGCCCTTCCTGCTTCCTTTGATCATGGCTGTTGTGAAACCTGAGCTGATCAGAGAGCATTCTGGTGAAACCAGATTGACTTATTTAACTTGGCTCACGTTTCCCCTTCATTTAGGTCTTGTGTGGTGTTAGAATTCTGCTTAAAAGTGCCCTATCTTACTCAAGAGTTACTTAGGAAAAAACCTCGGCATTCTGGGCGTTTAGGGCTCATGTGTTTGTTCGTGGCCGACGTTCCTTGCCGTGGTCTTACCTTCTAGACTGCCAGTCACTGTCACCTGAGGCTCCTGTCATTAACTCTGCTTTTCTTGGTTGGCCTGAGCAACCTCTCGTTACAGTCTTGATAGAGTCAGCTGTCGGCAGAGTTAAGTTGGGGACCTGTTTTGCAGTAGCATTTGTTTCTGGAGCTTGCCTGCTTCCCAGAGGAGGGTAGCATCTGGCTTGGGCCCAGCACAAGCCTGGGAGCCACTGGCCCTCAGTTTTACTCATGTGTGATCAGCAGCCTCTGTGTTGCTGTGTCATCTGACTTAATCTGCATTGAATTCAGCCCTTTTCTAGAATTAGGCTAAAGAGTCTCACCACCTGTTTCTCTTAGTTGAGATGTAGGATTAATGAATTTCTATCTGTAAAGAGTTAAGAAGTTTGTGAGTAAGACCTCGTATAACATAGATAATTTTGAAACTGCTGTAATGGCGGGGGGGAAGCTCATTAGATTTACTATGTGTTTAAAGAGTAAGCTCTTAGTGGTGAGTGTCGTTGGTCACCAGGGTGCCCCGGTGGCCTTAGAAACCCAGAGGCTGAGCGGTGCGGGGCACACACACCCACAGAGGGTGCTGTGATTGCCACTGCTGGGCATGCTTACACAGTGTCATCTGGAGCTCGTGCAGGAGGCCTTACTCTGAAATCTGAGGGCTCAGAGATAGCCAAAAGGAAATTTTCCTGCTGGTTTAAACCCCTTGGGTTTTCCAGATCTGGATCTAATGCACTTGCAAAAGCACTGTGGCCGCTAATCGCTCCTGTGGCCTCATCTGGCCAAGCCAGCAACAGGCTGCAAATCGATCTTT
The DNA here is from genome assembly GCA_006408675.1 of Madoqua kirkii. NCBI lineage: Eukaryota > Metazoa > Chordata > Mammalia > Artiodactyla > Bovidae > Madoqua > Madoqua kirkii. Next base: position 45,388 of record SJYC01104713.1, read on the forward strand.
GTTCAGGGTGTTTGTTTATAATTTATGGAGCTGATAGGAAGGCAGAGCCATCTGTTCCTCCAGGCATCAGTATTTCTTACCCCTCCCGTTCCCTGCTAGGGCATTTTCACTTGGAAATCGTTTATAATTAGGAGGCGATTACACTGCAAAGTCTGGAACATGGCTTCCTGCTGTCTCCTGCATCGTCCTCGCTCCCCCTGGAGCTGCCCTACTGAAGCTCTGAAGCGGTTCTGATTTGAAAAATCCTTGCTTTCCCAGCCTTCATTTCCATCCTCAGCTGCCCAGCTAACTGCTCCATCATCATCCCCACGTGTGTCTTGCCTTTCCGTGCAGGGCTGTTTGCTAGAACTCCAGCTCAGGGATCAAGGGGTATTTGGTGAGGCGGCAGTTTTCAAGTGTGGCCCTAGATCAGCAACATCAGAGACACCTGGGAACTCACTCGAAATTCAGATTTCAGGCCTCACCCCAGCAATCAATCCAGGTGATGCTGATGCATGCGAACACCTGAGAACCACTGTAGTAAGCAGGGTGGGAAGCAGAACGGAGGTTTCTGGTGGCGTGCAGGTTGCCACTGTCGTAGGCTGTTATTTCCCTTCACCTTTTTCTCCACCTGCTTATGTTATTTTTGAGTCCAAAAAGGATGAGCTGTCCTTGTCATTAGTGCATTACTTTCCTATGGCCTGAGAAAACAAACAAGAGAGCCAGGAAATCTCTCCCTGTGTAAATTAACTCATCAAAATTTCAGCCTTCTGAGAAGAAGCTGCACGAACGAATTGAAGCAGTGACCGCTCACCATTGTAACTAAACATTTCCATTTCCATGTGGGAAATTAATAGACAACAAGCAGCAAATGTAAACTGCTAATTGGAGCTCTGAAATAGTAATGAAACTGTAAACATACCACCCAGTGCTTGCTGAAGCTACCAAATCACTCTTTGCCTGCCACGTCCCCGTCATTAGGGGAGAAGTAAAACCCTGGATCCCTAGCTACACACCAAATCGAGCCTGCTGCTGGAGAAACTCAACTTTAATTCCAGCATTCTCTTTTCACGTGTTATTTGCGTCTCTCTCTGAGCTCACTGCAGGAACTGGGAGCAGTTGTGAAATTGGGTAGAGTTGAGGGGAAGGGGCAAAATTTGAGAGCTGGCCATTGCATTGGATTCACCCTAGTACAGTACAAACACAGGCGCAGTGGCTTGGGTTTGGGGGCTCACAAAATGCTTTTTGTCTATATGCCCAGTTTTTCGGGCAGTTAGAGCCAAACTTCTCAGAAGAAGGAAAACCTCACCTGTAATTTCCTCCCCACCCCAGGCCACCTTAGAAATTAATTAGAAGTTGGATAGCATTGCTGACTCAGCGGACATGAGCCAACTCCAGGAGACAGTGAAGGGCAGGGAGCCCAGCACTCTGCAGTCGGCGGGGTCACAGAGTCGGGCGCGACTTAGTGATGAGCTGTAGCAGTGTGGCAGTGCTTCTCTGATGCTGGTGGCGAGTTTTGAGGGTCATTGCAGGCTTCTGTATGTTTAAACTGCAGGTTGCACTTGAACTCGAGCTCTGTAACAGCAAGATAGAAAAGCCTACTTTCATAAAATACTCACATGCATGTTTGAGACATTAAATGTAGATAGGATGGAAACCGTGCAGAGCTGTCTTGAAGCCCACAGAGTCCATTTCCTTCTGTGTTTATTTTCACGCCCTACGTAATATTTGTGATTACTTTTTCTCTCCACCTTGGATGGTCCGTTTCTTTTTACCTTTCTGAGAACTGTGCCAACAGCAAGGTTAGAAAACCACGATGGACTCACTCTTAAAGCTCCCCCAGTTCCTCTGACTCTGTATCCCCAACTGTAATGACGTGTCTCTTCAGGGAAGGGAGGAGATTGTCATCTCTCTGGCAACAGGCTTGGGACCCTGAGTAAGGAGCAGACGGTCTCCGTGCCGGCTAGATCGATCTTGCCATGCAGGCTCGAGCAGATGGTGGGTTGGAAGCTGAGCAGCACAGAGCCCTAATGGGACAGCACGAGTGCCTGGATGGCGTCATTTTGTTAGTCAGCAAACAGAACCTCCCCGTGCTCCCTGCTCAGCGCTGCGTGGCCTGGGCTGTCGGCGTCGGCCCCCAAGAGTTGGCACAGTAGCCAATCGGTGTGTTCCAGAGTCTTTTCTGACCTACTCTGTTATCTCTGTGGCTTCATTATCGACACACAGAGAAAGGGAGATGAATACAGAGCTTTAGGAATCACTCCGGAGTTCCTGATAAACCTCAGCACCCCCTCCACCCACCCCTGGAAAGCAGTTCTTTGTTTTGTTTCCCTTAGGGTAATTTCTGGAGGAAAGTCACCCTTGACATTCCAGTCAGACCACCTAGAATCTGGTGAGGGCTCTTGAGCTTGCCTGCTGGTTTGTTTGAACTATAATGCCTCTGACGGTGGCTATGGAAGTAATCTTACAATAGGAGAAAGAGGGAGGTCCCATGGCTTAAGACTCTGCATTTCCAGCACAGGGAGCGCAGGTCCGACCCCAGGTCAGGGAGCTAAGAACCCACATCCTCATGGTGCAGCCGAGAAGAATTTTTGAGAGAGAGAGGGAGAGAGAGAGAGAGAAAGAAAGAGTAAATCAGTCTCTTCTCACGTGCACATGAGGCAGATCTGAGGGAGGCAGAGCCCAGAGGCGCCTGGACGTGCTGTGCGGCCGTTCCCTTTGGATGTGTTGTGCTGTTCCGCTCATGCCCGTCCTGGGGGCACTGGTTCCAGGCTCACATCAAGGGTGGGCCGCTTCCTGTTCTGTCACATGGAATGGATTCTCCCCACCGACAGGCAGGCCTGCACCCCGCCCCACCCAGTCCCTCAGGCTGCACCGCCTGACCATGGAGGTGCTACCTGCCGACTGGAGCTGCCCGTGGCCATCGGCTTCCAGCGAGGCTGGAGGGGCAAGCAGAGTGAACACGGTTCCGGCCCTCCAGCCTTCATGCTCTCTTGTGAAATTAGGGATTAGTGTCAACAAGGAGCTGTCCAGAAGACTGAAGTCTCTAAATGCTCCAGTTTTCTTAAAGAAGAAAATAAGACACACATCTGTGAGATGATTCCCTTCTCCAAGGTCACATAGAGGTGGAGAGTAGCACTCTCACCCAAGCAAGTTTTGCCTGCATCACCTTTCTCTTGGAATCAGCGGGTTCACATTTTCATTCATCTCAGTTTTGATCTTTTGGACAATAGCAGCTGTTGAGTGGCTCTCCAGGAACAATCTTTAATAACTTTCTGCGTATCTCATCTCTCAAATGATGTCTCTTAAGTGTGAGCTAGGACTCAGCAGGTGGTTGTGGTTGTGTTGACTCTCGTTTCCTGTTACAGAGGTAGAAGAGACGTATCTTTCGGTGCTTGTGTTGCTTGTTTCGTGACATTTTAGTTGGATAAGGCAGCCTTTAGTATTTCTGGAGAGGGTTCAGATTTAGGCCCTTAGGGAGACAGCCCCCAAATGTCTTGACCCAGCGTTTCTCACACCGTTAGCTCCAGGCTTCCTTAGCCTCTTCTCTTTGTCTGATGCAGCCTCCGTGAACGTGCTGGTGCAGAACTGCAAGATCTACAATGATGCCAGTTGCGACATTTCTGCAGACGGCCAGCTCCTGGCAGCGTTCATCCCTAGCAGTCAGAGGGGCTTCCCCGACGAAGGCATCCTGGCAGTGTACTCCCTGGCCCCCCATAACCTGGGCGAAATGCTCTACACCAAGCGATTTGGTAAGGCACGGGAGGCCCAGCGTCGTGACAGCAGCACCCTGGCCTGGGCATCCCATGATGAGGCACCACCTGGGTGGGCGTGATGGCCACACGCTACGCCCTGCTTCCCAGGCGCACGCCAGAGGACATGCTCTGTCCTGGCTGGTAGCGTTGCAGGAGAGTCTCGGAGTAAGAGTCCTCCCCACCACCGTGGCATCACTGGCATGATCCCGTTGTGAGGGGCGAGGGGAGGGGAGGAGCCCTATTCTCGGTCATGGCTCGGGGAAGAGGGCACACTCACACGCTGCAAGCCAGTCTGGCGTTGTGTAGATTTATGTACAAAGGTGTTCACAGCGGTATTTGTCACAGAGAAAAATGTCAAATTCTGAGGAGTTGCTTAAATAAATGATGGTGCATTGACAAGACAGAATACCATTTGGCCTTTAAAACGCTCTTACAGAGGAATATTTAATGGTGAAAAATGTTTGTAATGTATGAAGTGAAAAAAGTGGATTTCAAAATAGCAGTTATAGTACGGTAATAATTTTTAATGTGATTCTGTGCTAATACAGGTTAGCATTCACTAAGTACTTTTTATATGTCAAGAGCTAGACTTAGTACTTTACACACCTTCTCATTGCGCTCCTCACTGCCATCCTGTGCGATTAACCCCAGGATGACCAAAATGAAGTCCAGAGAGAAAGAAAAAAGACTAAAGGAAGATTATTTGCTGGTAATAGCAAGATCTCTAGGGAGTGTCTCTCTGTCCTTTTGGCCCTAGGTCCCAACGCCATCTCCGTGAGCCTGTCCCCAATGGGCCGATACGTGATGGTGGGCTTGGCCTCGCGGAGGATCCTGCTGCACCCCTCCACAGAGCACATGGTGGCCCAGGTCTTCCGGCTGCAGCAGGCGCACGGCGGCGAGACCTCCATGCGGGTGAGTGCCTTGCGTGGCGGTTCTCCTAGGCCTTGGCTGGCAGCGCCTCGCAGGCCAGAGGTGTGGCCTCCCAGCCAGGGCCAGAGGCGTCACGCCTGTAAGGAGCCAGCTCTAGTCTGGCCCAGTCCTGACCAGCCAGCCTCACTTTTGGATGCTCTGGGCTATTCAAAGGCAGCCTTTCTCATACCCTAAATCATGAGGTGGGGCCCCAGAGGCCTAAAAGGGTCTTGGGTCAGAGACCAAATTGAATACTTCCTTACCTCAACTTGAGACCTGTAGTCTGAAGACACATAGAGAACCCAGTGAAATATTTGTTTGTTTATGATTTTTGAGGCGGCAGGCTGTGGAAGGAGATAGGTAGTCTACTATGAAATGCTCCTCTCCTGAGGCTGTGACCACAGTGGAAGATGCGGACTGTGTGGAGCTGCCGTGCCCTTAACTGTCCCGTCCGTTTCACCAGCGGGGAAAGGTGGTGTTTAGGACCCGCTCTTGTCTGAAGCTGTCCTCCGTGTATTACCCTCAGAGCCTCTGGGCATCATGGGGTTAGTGGCCTCCTGGACTCAACCAGTCTAGCTTCTGACTGAGATTCCCACATCCCACAGGGGCCCATTTGGCCAGGGTTTTGTCAAGGGGGGTTGAGCATTTGAACAGTTCTCTAATTAGATGGTCTTTAAGCTCCGTCTCGGGCCGAGAGCCTGTGAGCGCCCCTAGCGCTGTGTGCTGCGCCGCTCACCGCTGATGCTCTTGCTTAGGTGCTGTTTCGTGCTTCCTGAGCCGTGCGCTGTGTCTGTTTAATCCACCCAATTAGGTTCAGTGTTAAGCTCCATAGGGGCTTATCCCCCAGGGCTGCTCATTTAGTGCCACACATGTGGATGCTTGTGGAATTAGGCTGGAATCTGGAGCATTGGTTTAAAGAAAAATCCTAAAGATAGGACCCTTGATACACCAAGCAGTAGAGAGCAGGTGACCAGGTGTGGCATCTCCAGCCTCTTCTCACTCCAGCTTCCTACAGGGAAGAAGCCCTCCTCTGCTGAGCCACTCTCCAAGCCCCGGGAACAAATAAGGCCTCTCCTGCCTGTGCCTTTACCTGGAGTGCCCTCTTCTCCGCGAAACCCACTGCGTGCAGGCTGCTTCCCTGCTGTGGAATCTTCTAAACAGGGCCGGTCCCTCCCCAGTAAGGAGCACCCCGTCTGGGTTAACACTCGTCACACCACACTATCGCTCTCCTCTCTTTGGCCCAGGAGCTCCTTGAGAATAGAGACCCCATCGTCTCGTCTTTGTGAAGCCCAAGTACCTATAAGGAGCCTGATATTTAGGAGGAGCTGAGGGAATAAAAGGGAATCTTTAGAAAAGCATCCTTATCGTCCCCAGCTTGTCACTGGCAGGACCAGTGAAGGGCGACTTCATGTGCCACCGTGCCTCTGGCAAGGGTAGAAACGAGGCCTTGTCTGCTCTTGACATCATAATGACAGGAAGGTTCTGATTCTTGAATTCCGCGTGACTAGAAACGTTTGACATTGAGTGATTGGGAGGGGACTTTGCAGGAAGTTCATCAAGCCTGTTTTCTTACCTAGAGAAATGAGGGTGGAAGGTGAACGTTAAGTATTCGTATGTTAAGCAGATTTGGTTGGTGAAAGTACCTGGCGTCTGCTTTTCACCACCTAGAGTCTTGGTACTTGCTGTTCTTCTTACCCTTCCTGCCTAACTAGGCAATAATGGTTTCTAATCATTAATAGACAGGAGCAGTAATGGACATCTCCAGCCTCTTCCAGAAGCCAGGGCCCCTGCCTGACTTGGGGGCACAGCCTGCCATCCTAGCAAGGTTCCTCTCTTCCATAAGCAGCCAGAAACACCTGGCTGAAGGCGACAGCTCCAGGGTGGAAGCCAAGAAGCTGTCACAGATGGGGCCCGCCGCGCAGGGGGTGCAGCTGAAGTCTGCGGTGGAGATGAGGGCCGTAGGGCACCCTGCCAGCTGCCGCATGCATGGCAACAAGAGCTGCTTGTCAGGCCTCCCTGGCTTGTCAGGCTTCCGATTCTCAGCAGGCTCCACCTGCTGCTTAGCAGGGGCTTCCCAGGTGATTCAGTGTTCAAGAATCCACCCACCAATGCAGGAGACACGGGTTCGGTGGCTGTGTTAGGAAACTCCCCAGAGTCGGAAAGGCAATGCACTCCAGAATTCTTGCCTGGAAAATTCCGTGGACAGGGGAGCCTGGTGGGCTACAGTCCATGGGGTCGCAAAAAGTTGGGCACAACTGAGGACGCCCACACCACTTAGGAGAGGAGCTGAGTAATTTGAAAGCTCTCGTTTGGGAAGCTCACACGGGAGGCAGGATCCGGGCTTATCAGCAAGGTTTTTGCTCACCCTGTGTCCACCCCGTCTGACTGAAAACTCCTGTGCTACAGAAAGATTTCTGGTTTTCCACGTCTTGGTTGCCCCTTACCTCCGAAGGGGGTAAAAGCGCTCAGCACGTGTCCCTGAATTCAGTCCCCGGTGGGAGGGAAGACACCAGCTTTTGGGCACAGCTGTGCTGTACCACCGTTAAAGGCAAGAAGTGCCATTTTTGTCTGAGAACAGACAGTAGAGCCCCTCCCTCTTTGCACAGGTAAGTGTGGATGGGTGTCTCCATCCGTCGTGTCAGGCTCTGTCTGAAGGGGCTATGGGTCCTGGGCCTGTCCTGGAGCTCCTCTGTCAGGCCCCCTTCTCCATGGGGTTAGCTCTTGGAATTCACTGTGCTGACGCTGAGAGGTGAAATTGTTGGGCCAGCAGATGTTCCTAGGAGAACATCCCCAAGAGCATTGACTTATTTTAATTCCCAATGAGGGACCCGCTCTCCCCAAGAGATGATTCCTTACCCAGTCCCATATGAACACTGTGAAAATGAATTGCTAATTGCTGTTAGCCTGGGTGCACTTATTAACAGCAGCTCTTCAGACCTGTGGATCTGTGCTCCTCAAACTGTGCTCCTTGGACAACCTACATTAGAATGCACGGCTGCTGCTGCTAAGTCGCTTCAGTCGTGTCCGACTCTGCGACCCCATAGATGGCAGCCCACCAGGCTCCCCCGTCCTTGGGATTCTCCAGGCAAGAACACTGGAGTGGGTTGCCATTTCCTTCTCCAGTGCGTGAAAGTGAAACGCGAAAGTGAAGTCACTCAGTCGTGTCCGACTCTGTACAACCCCATGGACTGCAGCCCACCAGGCTCCTCCATCCATGGGATTTTCCAGGCATGAGTACTGGAGTGGGGTGCCATTGCCTTCTCCATAATGCACGGGGTCCTGGTCCAGGCTCTACTTCAGACCTAAAGTCAGTAAGAACTGGGCAGGGAGGGGACCAGGTATTTGTATCTGTCACACAAGCTTCCAGATGATCTCATACGCACTTGAGTGCGAGAACTGCTGTTCTTAATGACTGCGTTCTTCATTGTAGATTTCTGCCCTCAGCCTCTCCAGCAAAGCAGAGGCAGTCTCGGGTTCCCTTCTTACTGGGGGTTTGTGTGCAGCGCTTTGCTCCTTTGCTGATTTTGTTGCAGGCACAGTGCCGTTTGTGTTGTTTCCTATCAGACTCTTAGCTTTTTGGCTGTCTGTGCTTCACCTCCCGTCTTTTCTCAGCTGTAATTGCTTTCCAGGGTTCTCCTTTGAATATCTATGTGCCGAATTCTTTTCTTCCCCAGGTTGAGTTTAATTATTACCCTTGTTTCTAGGATCTAGAGTCCTCAGATATTTGCCTTCTCTGCTTAATAAGGCTGGGCTTAGTCTTCCCAATGTTAATATCATTGGCAAAGCAGGAGAAATAAGGCTGGACTCCTGTTTTGTGTCTCCCTTCCCTTTGTCCATTTGAGGCCCCTCCAGGCTGGGTATCCTGTTGTCCAAGCCTCAGGGCCTCACTTCCGCCTGACTCCCTCACACATGCTCCAGTAGGGCTTTTTGTTAATTTCTGTTTTGTTTCTAAGTTAGACATACAGGGATTGCAAAGCTGAAGTTTTGCTGAATTCTCAAAACACTAAACTGCCTGAGTTCCCTCTCTGCTTTCATTTCCTAATCGGAACAAAGCACAATATTGTAACTGAAAACAGCAATTAATTTTCTAAAATTGTGGGAACTTGCACAGTGTAATAACTTTGATTGTAACCAAGTGAAAGCATAAAATAACAGAAATATAAAATTACTAGTGAAACCAGAAATAGTCATATAGCAAACTGTTCTTCCAGTTTGTATGGGTAACAAGTGCTGTTTTACCTAGGAATGGGGGCAAGAGTCAGCGGTGGGGTGGGGGGAGGCAGTGGTAGGGCGGTTTGAGCTGGAAAGCAAGAATACATTTCGTGGTTTCCACCCAGGAATTAACAGGTGTTACGTTTCTTCTCCCAGATGCATACACCACCCCCTCCCCACAGCAGGTGGGGGCTGTAGGCATGTAAGTGGTTTAATAAGAACTGACAGGGCTTCTCATCCCATAACCCCTGCTTATCCCAGAGGCACTGGCCACTTGACTCTCAGCAATGCTGGTTTGCTTTTTTCTCTCTCTGATGTTGGGTTTTTTTTGTTTGTTTTTTTTTGTTTTGACGGGGGGAGGTTGGGGCGGCAGAAGTGATGGACGAGGGACGTGAGTGGGAGAAGCAAGCCCTGGGATAGAGAGCAGTTTAGCTCTCCTTTCTCCCTGAAACAGTATCGTGCTCTGTAAGGCAAAGCCTCCAATAACTTAAGGGCTGATTTTATTGAAAGCTTTTTCTCTGTGGCTATGTGGTAAATCTGTATTCAAGGGTTGAGCATCCATTACCCAGACAGATGGTTAGTTTGGAGGGGGTGTTGGGAAGAGAGCCTGCCCTTCCCTCCCTTCACCCCTGTCTCTCTCTCTCGCTTCCCCCTGCTTCGCCCCTACTCACTGCCTTCCTCTCTGCTCTCCCACCGCCCTCGCCCCTTCTTGACCCCTGAGAGTTCTGCTCTTCTGTGCTGGGCTGTCTCCTGCTGTGCCCTCTCCCTCGAGCGCTCCAGCTCCACACATACGCATCCCCCAAGACTTGCCTGGTGGTCCAGTGGTAAAGACTCCATGCTTCCACTGCAGAGAGCTTTGGAACTAAGACCCCACATGCCTCAGGGTGTCTCCAAGGGAAAAAAAAAAAGATATGCACCCACCTCATTCTCAGTAGTTCCTAGGCAGCAGAAAAGGAAGGCGGGCGTTTTAGACCCGCAACCTACTCATATCTAACTGGGCAGGAGGTCTCGCTGTGTATTCCCAGGACTGAGTCTTCATCATCAGGGAACTTAAGAGAAGCACAGCTTCTCAGCCCCATCCCAGACCTGCTGAATCCACAGCTCTGAGGGTGGAGCCCAGCCATCCTTGTTTCCCCAAGCCCTCCAGTCGAGTGTGCACGCCAAGTCAAGACGGGACCAGCCGCCAGCTGCACGGGGCTCCTAGGCAGACCCGCCAGCTGAGCTTCATTCTCTGCTCTCTTGGCGTCATTTTGTCTCTCCCTGTCTCTGAAACCTCGCCTGGTTTATTTCTGTGGCTCCTTTAGCCAGATCTCTCAGACACCGTCAAGAAGTTGAAAAATTGATGAGGACCTCCTCCCTCAGCATTTCTGGATCCTGCTGGCATGCAGGTGATGGCACTTTAAGGGCTAAGGGAATTAAGATTCTTACCTGCCCACAGTTGACCTCACTCAGGCCCGTGCCCGATGGGCTGCGTGCTATAAGGAGATTCTCAGGCTTATAGAGTGAGAAGCAGCAGCTTTGTCTTTCTCTCTAGGACCTTCTGCATCTGAAGGAGTGGTTCTTGAGTTCCTTTTCCCGGCATTCAGCCCACTTGTCCTTGGATGGGAGAGGCCACTCTGGTGCCCATCAGTGGCTGTCTTAGTGTCACGCTGGTCATAAGGAAACATTAGCTGGCTTTGTTTCATACCATTTCATAGCCATCTTCACAGAACAGCCTAGGGATGACTGATAATGATGATTACCATAGGTTCATTAAGATGAACCACAGAAAAGACTTGGCGTCCAGAGTACTCAAATCAGCCGTAACTAAATCGGAGCTGAGACGCTGGGTCAGGACGGGGGCTGGTGCTGCCAGCTCTCGACCAGCATTATGTAACTGGCATCTGGAGGCTCTTTGGGCCTGTCCTTGCTCCAGTCCTCAACATATACTATCTGCCATGGCTCCCTCCTTGCCCTGAATTTAGCCTGTGATCACATCCAGTCATCTGCACTTACATAGATTCTAAAGTCTGGTACTCAAACGTGACCTCTAACTCTAGTTCAGTCCAGAGTATTCTCCAGAAATCTTCAGAGAACTGAGCCTCTTCTTAATCTTGTCTGGCCTTGGGAGTGGCAGACACCGAAAATAAAGAGATTTTATTTTTGTATCCTGGAAGGGTACTATTTCTTCAAGGAGAGATGGGGATAAAAGAGAGACAGCTTTGTTGTCAGAAATGATTTACTCCTTCCTAAGATTTTTGTCCTCATTAATTTTCTTAAAGCTGCTTGTCAGTTGATTAAAAGCCGCTTCCGCTGCAATTATCTTAAAGTTGACTTCAGAGTTGTGGTTGCAAAGCATCCATCCTCGGAAAGTTCCTTTCTTCAGCACGTCGTAGGAAAGGGGGAGGGGGTGCAGGAGAAGTCAGGGCTGTCTCTAATGTGATTTGTCAGAGTAGGGAGGGGGCAAGATACAAAATTGAAAATAACGTTAGAGCTGCAATCAAAGCCATTCGTTTAGGCAGATTTTTTCCATGACAGATTCCTTCGACTTTGACATGTTTTTTTTCTTTATTCCTCTCCATGGCTTCTTAGTAGAGCATAGCCTGTGCATTTTATTCTTTTCAGTCAAAATCTCACTGAGCCCCTGCCCTGGGCCAGATACTCGGGTCTGGGAGTCCAGTGAACAGAACGAATCTGGTCCCTACTGTCCTGGTGCACACACGCTCGACGTCTGGCTTCTTGTTGGCCTTGTCACCGCGGCATCCCCAGCCTCCACTGCGCCCGGCACCCAGGAGGCACTCCGCATTCGTTCCGGGAAACGACGTCTCTCTGAAGCCTTGTGTGCCGTGTGTGCCCTGCTCCTACGTGAACACACACCCCTACGCACCGGCACCATTGGTGCACCTGGCCTATGCTTCACGAGATGGTGATCGGACATAAGTGTTAGATGGAATCCTTGTGTAAATGGGGTGTCTTGCTGCCATCCACAGTTCTGCCCAGCGTCAGCGAGTCTCTCGGAGCTCTAGTCCCAGCCGTGAAATGTGCTGAGAGTTCCCAGTGGATGTTTCAGAAGTGAAAGACGAACCATTTTGGGTTTTTTTTAAGAATTGGTTGGAGAACCAACTTTTCCATTTCTGGAAGCTGAAAGTATTTTAATGTTACCCTCTTCTTGAACTTTCTTCTTTCAAAAAAGTATGGATCAAGTGAAACAGATGAGGGCTTCCCTGGTGGCTCAGTGATAATCTGCCTGCAATGCAGGAGATGCAGGAGACACAGGTTCGATCCCTGGGTTGGAAAGATACCCTGGAGGAGGCAGTGGCAGTCCACTCCAGTATTCTCACCTAGAGAATCCCATGGGCAGAGGAGCCTGGCAGGCTGTGGTCGATTGGCTCGCAAACTTAGCAAAGTATATGAATATATTTGAAAGACTCCCTTATCTGAGCCAAACCTCTAGAACAGCTCCACATTTGGCCATTTCCTTTGAGATTTAGGAAACTGAAGAAAAGTGTAAGAACTTGTGCTTGTACAGAGTGTGGGCACAGGAGGCAGTAATGCTTTTAACTTCAGGAAGTTCCGGGAGTCCTGCGTGCCTTGGTGTTCGATTCAGCACAAAACGGGATCCTTCAGCTAAAGTCATCTCTGTGCTTCAGTCCTAATGCTGATAGATGGTCTTTGGAAAGCATCAGGCCAACCGAAAAAGAAAATTCTTCTCTGACTGTCGTTGGGATCCCTTTGAGAGGAACGGGTGAATAAGACAAAGTCTGTAGGTCTCCACAAATCACAGATTGGCTGGAAATGACTTCAAGGCACCAGGTTATGAGGAGCAGAGGAGGGCAACAGGTTCCCAAGAGTTAAGAAAAGGAACTGTTTGCTGTTCTTTTCTGCTAGGAGAGCTTTGGTTTAAACATGGGTGATCTAGATTTGTTTTTGCTTCAGCTGAATAAAGAGGAAAGAGTAAATGACTTGGTATTCTGATTTTTATTCTTAAATAACCACTTCAAAACCAATATTCTATGAGTTCTAAACTCCAAAGTAGTATATAAAGAAGGCTTGGAGACAGTCAAAGAAATGGAGTTTCTGAAAAGCAGTCAGATTTTCCTAGGGATGAAGAAACTCCAATAATACATGCATCTAAAGCAAATCAGCAGCCCAGCAGAGAGGACAGGTGACCGCAGTGTCCCTCCCCAGCCCCTCTGGGATATGTGCATTTCTCAGCCTGTGACAAGATGTGTAGCCCTCCGTTTCCATTGAAAAGGTCAGCTGTCTCTTAGCATCTGCTTTCCATTGATTTTCTCCCACTTGCCAGGGAGTTAATTCTCTTCTAGGAACCCTCTCTAAGAGCTTAAAGTCGTCCTTGATTCCCGTCGCCACCCAGAAGCCATCTCTCCTCCTCACCGTTCTTCCTGCCCCAAAGCCCCTTTGGCTTGGCGACTCCTCCCACGGCCTTTCCACGTGGTTTCCGGTTGTCCCCTTCCTTCAGGCGGCCTTCATTGTCTTAGTTAAAAACAAGGGTGACCTGCCAGCAGTTCTTGACCTCTTGCCGTTGTGTCAGGGTCCTTGCTTTCAGGATGGTGAGATTCCCAAATGTGAGCAAGGTAAGTGCAGAGTTCTGTTCTGGGCTGATCTGAGCCGGTGCAGTTTGCTGCTTGGACTGATGGTCTGAGCTTTATTGACACGCAGTGGAAAAGAGAGCATCTTGTTGAGGGCAGTGATTCATTTTTCGTCTAAACTTGAAAAGGATGAAGAGGAAGGTTCCCCACTGCGTTCCTCTGGCTGCCTCTTGTTCTCTTTCTGTCTGTCTTTGAAGAAGAAACAGGACCCTTTTAGTTTTGATCCTGGAACCTTTTCCTTTTGTTCCTACTTCCTGTTAGTTAAGCGGGTTTAAGGGATGGAGAGGCGAGTGGTACAAGAGACCATCTTGGGCCCCAGAAGTAGAAGAATCCTTGTCTTCTCCCACTCCCTCAGAACTATAACCATCCTGGCAACCTGACTCATCCCCTATTGACACGCTGAGACTGCACTGAGTGAAATATGTGTTCCTTCTGGCTTATTGATTCCAATTCCGTTCATAGATGTTAGAAATGAGAACAGCCTCCT